>JAHZNP010000094.1:19765-155014 GCA_020615345.1 Triops cancriformis
CCCCCCCCCCCCCCCGAAATTTTGATTTTATAATAGGGAAGATAGGGGAATGACCAAGTGTCCAAACAAATTGCATATTAAGACACCTCCCCCCTCCCCGAGATGAAATCCTTGATACGCCACTGAGTCCACATAAGCTCCCGTGCACCTTACTAGTCATAAGCCCTGTACCTTCGCCATGGTCTTCATTCATTCTATTGTAGTTAAAATTTGCTATTGAAGTATTTAAAAGAATATTTATTGTAGATAATTTCCAAGAGATTAGGCTCTGAACTCTGTGAACTTTGCAGAAAATTGCTTCTCATTGTTCTGCTTGTAGAAATAAATTATAATATTTCCACACCGTTTTGCATAACTACGTGTGCGAAAAACGTACTTTCTATAAAAAGTTGCAAAAAAAAATTTTAGTACAGAAAGTTACCAAAGACATTTTCTTTAAAAAAAATCCATTATGGTTAAGATCCTTGCTGTCGAGATTTTCTCTGAAGAAACGTAATGGTATTCGCGAAATCGTCTCATAGAAATTCCCACGTAATTCGCCGTAAGATTGTGGGGTATACAGTGGCTCGAAGAATAGCATTTATGAAACCAAATGATTGAAGTATATTTGCGAAGTTTCTCATATGCTTGTTTTTTTCTTTAGGTGGAAGTGTCGCCATATTCGTGATTAGTGAGCGTTAGTCTGCAAGTATTAGCTGCCAAAAAAGTCAAAAGAATCGAAGCCAAGTGTCGTCATCAGTAGTGAAGAGTAACTATGTGTATCCTATCATGAACGCAGTGCAGCTGATAGCCTAGTTTTCGAACTTTCAAAGCGTAAAAACTAGCGCAACTGTTTTAAGGTGACGACTTGTTACCAAAACATGAGTCTTGAGACTTTTGGTACAGGAACTCCGGGCGCTGAATCAAGCGAATCTTGTTCTCTTCGTTCGCTGATCGCGTTAGGTTGTCGTGCTAGAGCAGAAGCCTTCGCACGGAAACTCCAAGATAAACTATGGACGCTGGGGCAGTCGCCTGCGGAACACGACGATCCCAACCAGCCTTTGTCATCCACAGCGACGAGTGATTGCCAACTCCACCACCATTTTGCCAAGGACGTCCACGCCACTTACCAGACATCTTGGACCGTGGCCGAAACAGTGAACGGCGATACCGTTGTGACTACAGTGCCTTTTACCAAATCTCGTAGCAAGGAAGAGTTGTATCCCGTTGTGTGCTCTTGTTGTACCGCCACAAGTATGGAGCATGACAAGCTCCAAGACCCCATTCAAAATTATACCGCTGCTTCGTCGACTCAGTACCGGATCGCTTTGGCCCACGCCTTGGCAGCAGAGAACAGATTACGCGATAGTGATCAGTACTTCGACTTTGGCATCGAAACCCCACCCGAGCCAATCGACGAATCCGAAGCCTTACTTGACCAGGGTAAAAGCTTGTTAGTTCTCAACGCCGAAGATGGCTTGCCCTCCCAACCAGAATCTGGTTGTGTATTTAGCAGTCCTGCTGCCAGCAGCGATTCCGACGAAGAAGACCCTGCTAAAGAAGAAGAGGCGGAAGAAAGCGGTGACACTTCCTTTTACGACGTGGAGAGCTTGTCTCAGTCGCCCGCCACGCCGTTCCTCGGAACTTTTGCCTCCTTTCTAGAAAACCAGGTTGCCAAAACAGAACTTCCGCAAGAACGATCGGAAGACCCCATCAACGGCTCGTTGGTGGATTTGTTGCACAGCCTTGAGCAGTTAACCCCAACTATAACCCCCATTCCGGACGATTCGGCCTCTACTACGGCAGAACCGACATGTTGCGCCAACTCTTCCGCTTCTACCTTATCCAATTCTCCTACCCATTTTCGGGAATCACCGTTGGGTCAAGAAGCCTTATCAGGAATACACGTACTGCGTGTATCCGACGCCGATAACGAGCCAATAAAATCTGCTGTCGACCAGGGCACCGGGCGAGAAGACGTGTTGATGTCGCTAGTCATGTATACATCGAGTGTGGGGGTTGCAGAATCGACAGAAGAGTTTGCTAGTCCGTTAGTACCGTTGACCGGTCTTCATGTCCTTCGCAGTCTGTCTTCGTGCTTCGGGCCAGAAGAAAAGGACGACGAAGCGCCAGAGCAGCTCGCCGCCTTACGACCAACACATCCTTGCGAAGCCAACGCTGAGCTGGGGCCACGTGAACGAGAGCCACGTGTAGACGTGATAAGTTCGTCCGAAGTCCTGCTTAGAGGAGATCCTAAGGACGAAGCGGACGTTGCCCACAGTCAGTGTACGCGGCTGAGCTCGTGCGCTGATGACGTCGTTGGCGTCGACGGCGTCTTGGCTTTAGCGTGCTGCGCTGTTTCAAGTTCAGCATATGATCACGGAGTGGAGTTACACAGTGATCGAGAACCAGAAGAACCAGGTCAACATGCAAACCCGGACACAACCATTACAACAGAAGAAAGCAAAGAAAATGAGCCCGCAGATGTGCACTGTGTGATGAACGAATTCACAATGGCTGTGGGCGAAAACAACGGCGAATGTCAGCCCTGCTTTGTGGCCTGCAAAGAAGCGGAAGCGGCTGTTTTGGACTGTTTAATCAAAACGACGAATATTCATGCTGTCAACGGCGAATGTGGATTAGGTCAGATGAAATCGCGTTCGTCGGAATCCGAAAGTAGTGGGTATACGACGGAAAGTATTCCGCCCAGTAGCGATTCAGACGCCGATTCGGAAGATTTGACTTGTGTGTTGGACAACGACGTCAAGAAGAAGAACAATGCTGCAACCACAGATCAAGAACAACGTTGCACCCACCTTAGCTATGACTTGCAGAAACTTGCCCTATCGGCTCAGGAATCCGTTCAAGAATGCGAAAACTTGGACACGTCAAGAGACGTAGCTCCAGCGCTGTGCGACGGTGATGATGACGAGATCGCAGTAGTGTACACGGAGTCGGATTCTGATTCTGCTTTTGAAACTGGGAAAGAGGCTTCTTCCGTCAGTGAAACTACGGATACAGCAGCAGGAAACGAAAGTGATGATGGAAAATCGTCCAGTTGCAACCAAACCGCTGAACCGGCGGAATCGGAACCGGCCGAGTTTGACAGCGATGTTGAAGACGAGGAAGACATACCTGCGATACGTAGACGCGTTCAGCGCAGCACATCTCTGAAAACTGGGAAGACACCACCGGGCACGCCCGGTCGCAAGAAAATCGTTCGATTTGCCGATGCCCTGGGTCTGGATTTGGCAGCCATTCGCACTTTTATGGACGAGGTGCCTCAAGTTCCTAAGTCAGCCTATCGTGATTTGTCTGGCGTCGACGACGAGTACGTGGATCCGGATCTGAAAGCCGATTCCAGTTCCGTCCCTGGACGCCAGGCTTCATTGGGGAGAAGTCAGTCCGCTCCCGTTTCGATCACTTTTGCTCGGCGTTCGTTACCTTTAACCACCGCCTCTTGTGTTCCTAATCGTTCCTTGATGGCGGGATTCACCCAGCCAGGTAGTTTACCCACTTTTTTAGAGCTGGTCAAAGCCAACCGAGTTTGTCTCGAGAACGCCGTCATGGTTGAAGACATGACCATACGTGGTGTCGTACGGGTGTTAAATATTGATTTCCACAAATCTGTCATCGTGCGATATACGACTGATGAATGGCGTACCTCCACTGACACCTTGGGCAGTTACATCACGAATTCTTGCGACGGCTTGTCGGACAGATTCAGCTTCCACATTTACATCCCAACAGTACAGCCTGGTCAACGCTTGGTCTTCGCGGTTTGTTACCGAGTCGCTGGGCAGGAATTTTGGGATAATAATAGCAGCCATAACTATATTTTTCAATGCATCTCAACCTGCCCGCCATCCGCGGCCTGTACTTTATTCTTGCCATCTCCCTCCGATCCGTGGATGCCGTATCTCTGAAGGTGGCCGCCTTCCAAACCACCAGATCCTGTACAGCGAAAAATTGGAGCTACTGAACTTGACGTGTAAAAATATGGCACATGTTAGAGACGAAGCCAAAACTAAAGCGCGCAACATAAATGAAGAGTTTTAACTAATTTTGAAAGTAATATGGGACGTCGTTCAGTCCATGTTAATTTTTGTGCCATAACTCTTGCTTGGAGTATCTGTAAATGCACACTGCAATAGTGGGTGAAAAAATCAAGTGTCTTCCTACTTTGGCACGCTTGTATCCTGACTTTCTGTCTCCGGTTTTAGCTTGCATTTAGTTAAGATCCATCCTTTGCGTTGAAAGATTGGTCATCTCAGGCTTCACTTGTCGAGTATGGGTCTAAAATATTGTGATATGCTTCCCCCCAAAATAAGAAGCGATAGCATGCGGGGAAGAATGACTTGCCAAGAAGTAAAGGAAAACCACTAGTACTCGATGTTTTGGATTTTTTAAAATTATTATTATTTCACCTGCATTTAGCTATTTCGAATTTTTTATACGGGCAAATTCTTCATTGAAGCGCAAAAAAAATATCTCGTAGTTTCATCGTCCGATGTTGGGTGTCTAGACGATGTTTTAGCTTATATTGTTATTTTGTGTAGTTTGTTTTATTTTTCCTGGGTTACTCCTTGAACATCTTTTATAAATTAGTGAAATTTAACAATAATGTTCGTGCGTATAAAGGGGTTAGTTCTCGTTGGGAGTGAAATGATTACTTACTGTTTTAGCGCCCATTAGAAGTGGGGCGATCTTACTCAGACAGAATAAAGAACAAGCTGTGAGATGAGCAGTAGGTGGATTTTTAGCCATGTAAAATAAAAAAAACATGAATATTTTGTGAACTCCGCCATTGTAACCCTCCATAAAATGAAACAAGGTTGTGTCCAAATTGTAAATTAGATATATTTATCGTGTTATTATCAAATTGTACATAGTGCGATACAAGAAAATAGATCTGTTTGTTGACGAAAAGGTCACTGAGTCAAGTAGTGTACTGTACACAACTTGAGTCACTTCGCGAACGTGGCGGTAAAAGCCATATCTTCATAGTTCAATACGATTGTTAAAATATATTATTGGAGCTCCGTAGAATATAATATTCGATGAGTGTGGAGAACGAAGCAATAATAAAAAATTGAAATAAAAAATTTAACATTACTCATCGCTTGCATATCTCTTACAGTGTAAACGAAGAGTTAAAAATGTTTTTGAATTCGAACAGTCTTCGTCACCAAGGAAAAACTTCGGCTTGTCGGAATTCGGAGCTTGCTAGTCGACAATCTTGCCAAATTGCAATAAACCAGTCTACATAAGCCCGTGCTATCGGTCTGTTGGCCTGGTTAACCATAATGGACTGTTAATCTCCGATAATATCATTAGATTTACGATTGGTCACTGTGCTGCAAAGACGAATCGTTCTACCCTGTACTTCATATTTTGGACATGTGTGTAGAATACGTAATGAGCTATTCAAGGGATAACCCCACTTATTGACAAATACTTCTGGATAACCTACGCGTTTGATAGCTGCAGGTAGAACAGTTCAGTTAACTATAGCTAGTTCAATTATAATTTAAATAAGAAAAGCAATTGAGTTACTTGGTCAGATGGTGACGTCTTCACTGAAAAAAAATGCCGCGCGTCGTAAAACATCGATATGACGTGTCCAGAATTTTGCTCGTATTGCAAACTGAACAATTTACTACAAATTTATTTTATTGGTGACCAACAATAGGCTCCAGCGTAAGTTGTGAAAGAAAAAAACTCTTACCAGCCCACTATGGGACAGAACCCAAGGCTAGAAAATCGAAATGCTAGTTTGTGCGAATATTGCATAAAAATAGTAATTATAGGTAGGAAATAACAATAATGTGCACACATCTTACATGAAAATATCCAAAAATTTCTTGGTTATGCTAAATTATCCGTCGTTGCATTTTTTATTTTACTTCTATTTTCTCAGCAAACTCAGCCACATCCTTATAAATCTGCGTTGCGTCTACGTTTTCAGACTTGCGGTTCGTTTGCGCTTCCGCCCTCGAGTCAAATTGTTTCGCCAATCGTCCAAAATATTTTTCTTATCGTTTGCAATTTTTGCGATAACAGTTGGATAAACAGAAAACTTGTGTGCGATAGACACTGGTGTTTCATTTCTTTCCATGAGGGACAGCACTTCAACTTGCTGGACTAACGTTAAAGTTATGGACATATTTTTCGACATCTTTCTGTCACCCGTTCTATTATTGGGTCATTCAATTTAGACGTTTCGTTTTTCGACCATTTTCGCATTCAAACAGCCCGGGTATCTTTCTGAGGGCGCACGCACACTTTTTTGCTCACAAACAAGCAAGTCGGGGGGGGGGGAATGCCGGCAATAGGCGCAAGCCTACGCGGGCCAATTCAATAAAAAAATAAAAAAGCAAGTCGGGTCTCTCAGTGACATGCTAACCAAATTTTGGTAATTCTTGACGTGACTATGAAGTTTCTAAGCAACGCTGAAAATCGAACGGTACCGCTGGAAATTATTGAATTTTTATGAGTTATAATTTCTACAAATGTCTCAACGCTCCGGAAAGGACTAAAAAATAAATCTGCAGTTTATGGTCCTAATGCCTAAAAAAACCCGTGGTTCGAAAACGATGTCTGCTGTTTCGAAGTGGAAATTTTTATATCAAAGATGGTAACTGACCGGGTCGCCCTTAAGAGGTTAATACGTACCAAATAACGACTTTGATGAATATAAACTCATATCTAACAATTCACCAAATACACGAGATCATTGGTGTATCACAAAAAAGCGTGTTGAACCACCCGAAATTTGCTGGATAGGTGAAAAGTGCGGACGTGTAGCTCCCGAGTGACCTGAGCGACAGGACCTGGAACAGCACGTGGACGCATGCGATTTATTGCTGAATAAAAACAAGGAGCATCCTTTTTTTGAGGAAGATGATTACGGGAGTTTAAACGTGGATTGTCTCCACTAATGTAACAAAAAAAATCTCGAGGATTAAGGGACAGACGACCACAAACCGTCCATAAAGCTGGGCTCCACCGGAAGAATGTGATGCTGTGCATCTGGTGGGATTTTAAGGGAGTGGTTTGTTATGAACTATTTCTAGAAAGTCAAACCATCAATGCTGACAATTACTACGAGGATTGGGGAAATCTGAAAGATTCCATTGCTCAAAGTGTCCGGAATTGGCCAACTGAAGAGGTGTAATTTTTCACTACTACAATGCCCGACGACACACGTGTTTGCGGACCTGACAAGAACTGTTGGAATTTTTCGGGGATGTTCTAGCAGCACTCTCCTTACACTCCTGGCATTATGCTATTAGATTGCGGTCTTTTCCGCTCTCTTTAGAATTCTCTTCATGGGAAAACAATCGCAAATCTGGAGGCCATAAAAAAGCACCTCGATCAGTTTCTTGCACAAAAATAGATGTTCTTGGAGAAGGGAATCTGTGGTCTACCCAATCATTGGACTAAAGTGATCGAGCAAAATAGTCCATACATTTTTTAAAAGAATTCGTTACGTGCAGAAAATTTCGCTAAAAAAGCGAAACGACATAATGAATGACCCAATACACAATTGATTGGAGATCGCGAAATATAGAAGAGGAATTCGAGAACTGTGAAAGGTGAAGGTTTATTTCCCTTCTGAAATGCGCTTAAGTAAGAACTCCTATAAGCTTTTCTTGGAATTTGTCGGCCTCTTGTTTTCAAATATTTTTGTTACGCGCGTCCCTAGTTGGTTGTTATTAACCGGACCTAGTTTCCATTGTAAGGTATCTAATGGGGAAGGAAAATTATTACTCGATAGTCAGGCTTTGTCATTAACCGAGTTCTCATAATTCGAGGTAAGTCTCCGTCGTGTTAAACGGGAGTGAAACGGGACTTGAGAAAAACTTCTCATTAGGCGGGTTTTGCTGCTATCCGAGTTGCTCTTAAAGGGCAATGGACACCAAAAAACAACTTTGTCTTATAAAAAAGAGCTAAAAATCTAGTTTCCGGATATAAGTGTCTTTCTCTCAGGTGCGAAATACTAACGAAGATATTTAGGAAATAAGAAATCTGAAATTCAAATTTGGACTTCCGTGACGTCACACTTCTCATGGGCGGGAAAAGTCCTAAAATTTGAAAATAAATATCTCAAGAACGGCTGGTCAGAACAAATCGAAACAAAATTATCTACACTTAGAATAATGTTTAGTATAATAATCAATCAAAATCTCTATATGCGTCTTTGGTATCCATTGTCCATGGAATTCAAATTTGGACTTCCGTGACGTCACGCTTCTCATGGCGGGAAAAGGCCAAAACTTTGCAAAGCAATAACTCTGAAACGGTTGGTCAGAAAAATCTGAAACAAAATTCTCTGTTGTTAGAATACTGTGTATTATACGAATCCATCAAAATTTCAAAATGCAATTTAGGTGTCCATTGCCCTTTATGTGGGTTTCACTGTAGACTAATAAGGACAAGTAAAGACGAGTTGTTTTGCTCCTCGAAATATTTAATCGCAGTTCTTTCCTCTTGAGAGACCTGTTGTTATTATCTTTGATGTCTCTAACCAAATCTTGCCAGTTATCTCGATTTACTTCTTCTCCTGCCATTCCTTCCATTATACGTGTTCAACAATGTAAAAGAGGCAAAGCAGGCAAAAAATGACGGAAACGCAATCTTCAAAGCTTGTGAATTATGACCTCTGCTCTTATTAAATTTCTGCCTTGCTTTCTAAGCGGATTACTAATTAGGTCTTTAAGTATGGCGCATTGCATTTTCCCTTGAAGGAACACCAGAATGCCGATTTGCTGGGAAGTCGTGCCTAATTTCGCCAGCTGGCTGGAATGCGACGGGATAATAGTGTTAACTTATATATTCGCTAGATGGTAGCACGTCAAAAGAGCAGAGCCGAAACGCAAATGACAAATTTGTAAATAAAAACAAACCAGCCAATTTCCTTCTCCTGGCTATATAATCAAAAGAAATGAGCGAAAGTGAAAATGTGACAGCGCAGGTAAACCAGCCATACAAAGTTGCCAAGTTAGCAGCACTAAAAGAGTTCGCATTTTCAAAACATTCTCTGTCGCCATTTGTAGGTCCAGGAGATAGGAGCCTTGTGTGCCATATACCAGGACGAGTTTAAAACAGATGATGAAGCTTTCCGTACATACAGTGCCAGTGTAACAGAAAGCGGACGCTCTGCGACACTGATAATTACATTACCGCCTGATTACCCTAGCCAGTCTCCCCCTTATTATTTACTGACTGCCCCTTGGATGAAGGCTGAAGACAAAAACGTCGTGTATAATGAATTAGAAGAAATCTACGCGTATGTTGGGTCTTTTGGTCTGGTCTTTATCATTTTTGTCATTTTTATTGCAGCAAAAACGCCGGCGAGTGTATACTGCATCTGTGGATTGAAAAACTCAGGGAACACTTAAGGGACAGTATTCCTTCCTCTGTTACCACTTCCCAAACGAGTCTAGTTCTTGCACAAAAGCCGGTTCCTGCTGATGACGTGAACTCTTGTCATACCTGTCCTCCTGTTGTAAGTACCGAGCCTTTTACGGAACGCAAAAGCACTTTCCAAGGCCATGCCGCAAGAGTACAATCGGTTAGAGAAGTCAAGTAAGTGCCTTCCCGGGAAGATGGTTTGGGGAAAATTTCATCTTAGTGGCGGTGTTCCTTAATATTCAAGGCTAGTTTTGGCTAAGCTCTACGAGAATCGCAAGATCGAGCAAGCAACTCACAACATGTATGCCTACCGCATTTACGACGATTCAAAAAAAGTCTGGCTTCAAGATTGTGAGGATGATGGAGAAGATCTAGCGGGAGGGCGGATGTTGCATTTGTTACAGGTGAAAATTTGTCGCCCCCTCTCTGGTTGCCGTAAACGTGTTCGCTTATGTTGGGTTTTCTTATAGATCTTAGATGCCAGAAACGTTGTTGTAGTTGTTTCCCGGTGGTTTGGAGGCATTTTGTTGGGTGGGGATCGGTTTAAGCTCATAAACAATGCGGCTAGAAATGCCTTACAAGCTGGGGGTTTCTTAGCGAAAACTTCTGGTGCGAGTGATGATTCCGCGAGCACAGATCCCAACTTCATTAAGAAAAAACACAAATGAAAAAACAAAAGAAGTGTCGTTCTTTTTCTTTATGTAAATTTACTTTCGGGGTATGCTGTAATTTGTGAACAGGAAATGGATCAATACACGAGGTGCTCATTCTAACCAAAGAATAATCCGAGATAATCCTGTTATCAGTAGTGCCGTTTCGCACGTCTCCTTGTCAAGAAGTTGATTTGCGCTCCGTGTATTTATTGCCGTTCGTGTAAGTCATATAAGGGAACTGAACAGAAAATCGCATCGCACTTCGGACCACTCACTCTTTGTATGTATGTGACGATGGGAGATTTTCCAATATTACAGTGGTGTACCGCAGTAAGAGAGTGGCAAGACGGGTCCGTAATTTAGAAGGAAACACGTTGTGAGTATAATAATAGCAATCGAGGGTCTTTACCTGCATCATATGAGGTGAGCGCGGGGCCATGGATTTTGGTGTCAAATGCTTGACGACAGAAGGAAGGGACATTGGGAAAGAGATTCATGCGTCGTAGTAGCGCACCAGCGCATCGACGCCCAAGACGCTTTGCCATGTGCCCGGGTATTGTATATTGGTCCACGTACGAATAGTTCGTGTCCAAATTTTCGACCGTCTCACTCCGTCTCTGGCTCCTATAAGGCTAGCGTTCCCAGTCTATTGTCTTGCCATTCACATACATGGTCTCGAAAATCCGATGTATGTTTACAATAGCTTCAGTGAAAGTTGTGTGCCACGTACGCCCCACGAACGGATGGAAGCACTAATTAACGCTGTCTGTGATTTAAAATAGTGGAACTGGATATTGTCAAAATGTGCTCGCAAGTTAAATTTTGCAGACTACCGATAGCGTTCGTCTATATAAACACGGGTTGATTGCGGAAGGCGGCGGATTTTTGGCTTTGCTTATTCGTCGCTGGTAATATTAATAAGCATTGTGTTTAATACTGTTTCAGTACAATGCAGTAGACTATTTTACGTGCACAGGGCGTTGGAGCTAGCTATGTATCGCATTACGCCTTCAGGTGTATGTTTGAGAAGGTGGAGTAGTCTTATGGAAGAGATTTCGAATTGTTTTCTTTCGCTTTCTTGGAGCACGAGGTCTCCGAACCTGTTTGCTTACTTTAGCTATTGCTCTTTCACGGATAGCAAATAAGTATAAGCGGGAAAAGTGCCAATAATCCGGACAAAACCGGTTGGTTACCGAACTATTCCTGTCTCTAGCGTCAGCGTTTTGAATGCAAGAAAGAAATCCCACTAAAGGTCGTGAAGAAAAATATGCGGTGTAGATACAACCTTGGAAATAACATTTAATAAGGCGTTCGTGATGCTACTTAAGATTTTATGAATATTTGTCAGTTCCTGGCTGTTACGAAACCTTGATGCTTACGGGTGGCATTGAGGAACAGCCCGATAAAACTGTGCTACAGGACCGTGAGCAACTTTAACACACTGTTGCTGGGTGATCATCGATCCAGGCGGGGACTCACGGAACTTGATCGTATTTGAGTAAGAAGTGTTGCTTGCATGTATCCGTACTCAGTTCTTCCACGTATTAAGGTTTATGAGAGCGTGTTTTCGCTCATTTGCCTTCTGTAGCCGGCCATCGTCTTGGCTTAGCTCTGTTTTGAGACTCACAAAAATCAAGCTCTTTCATTACATCTGCTACTCATTTTACACAAGGTCGGGTTTGTCTCATGGCTATGACGGTTTCTGTGAATGAATTACACTAATGGATTTCTTGACAGGAAAAGCCTGGCAAATGAGTTGTCTAGCATGTCTCGAAACAGTTTCAAATGCGTCTAACTTTAATTCCGTACGCGAGAGGAAACTTGGATTGATTACAATAAGCAATGACATTCATTTTTCATCTAGTGCACAAATTAAACCATAGTACGGAATTTTCTTCACCGAATGAACAGCGTTCTAGTTATGTAGGGAGTAAACGGGGCGCTACTCCAAATTTCTCCTCGAACTCGGAGAAACGCAACGTCGGTCGTCCCATCGTCCGAATTCTTATCAGTCGTAATTATAATGAAATGTATGCCTAATTCTTTGTATGTCTATAATTTGCCTAATTTTTTTCCATTAGTTATACAATACAATTGTATAACGTCTACCTCTTTTGGGAAAAGTTGTGAGCAGACCTCGTAAAACCAGTGATTAAAGGCTATATTCCTAACGAAAGTAACGCAGAAAACACATCGCTTTCGAAAAAAAACTGGAGCATGGTGATTGACGTCGGGGGTTTCTACAATCGGAAATTACAAAATCACATTTTTAATGGATTATAATTACTCATGTAATGTTAGGGAGAGTAATTTATTATGTCACCAAACTCTTTGCTAAAAAAGATACATGCTTAAGTTCAACCAATCTTGGAAATATTGTTGCAAAATTTCAATCCAAAAATCGTTATGTCATGTGAAAATATTACTTTCATAAAACAGCAAAATTAGATGGAATTTAAAATTAATCTTCTAATGTTAAGAAACTATAACTTGGCTGCGTAGCGTTAGGAAATAGAATAACCTTTAAAAGGTTCTACAAACGACATTTAAATAAACGGTTACCTTTCCCTCTGGTATCAAGCGTTCCTGTTACATTCGTACCTAAGCATCTCTTTAGGCCTTATATGCCTCAGGTTAAATTACTTCAGATATCGTGAATATATTCGTTCAATGTACTGTAAATAACTTTTGTTTTAATTTAAGAAATAACATTTTAGAGTATTCCCAAGAAACATAATAACGAAACCCTCCCAGAAACTTTTTGTAGGAATTTGGCAAAATTATATCCATCTTCTTGTATCGTAAAACCTTTGCTCTTTCCCAATAAAAATTGTTGCCCAAGTATCTTATGCTGTTAGCAAAGCTTTCGTTAGCTGTCAACAGGCGAGGCCTACGACGGTACTGAAATTAAAAAAGGGTTTCGTTTTTCAACAACCACCATGTCTTTAATTCTTGATGTACTATTTTTGTTAAAATTTCGCACGTTCTAGCTGTCCCTAGCCTTCTCTACGTTATCTGCACTAGAACGCACGAATTGCACGGCAACTCGTCGACTAATTATTTCCACTAAACGAAGAAGTTCTCCAATTTGCGCAGTCGTAAGGCCTCTACCTTCTTTTTCTTTCTATCAGGTGAACTCGGTTTGCCATGAAAGATCCAAACTTTCAGGATTGCGAGCAGTTGTTAAAGAGCGGAGATGATCTCGATATCACCGTTTCCAACGAGGAAGCCACAACGGCCTTCAAGCGGGATGTCGTCTCCAAATCACGACGCAAAGTACGAATCCAGGAGCCTCTCACCTCAACCGTGAGAGAGAATCACGGAAGCGGGAGTGGCAAAGCTGTTACAGGACGAGGTTCAGCATTGCAATCGTTATGTGAACCCATTCCCGAAGAAACGTCCTCCCCTGAAATTGACGACCGATGTTGCGCACGCCAGCGGATTCCTTTGCCCTCCCGTTATCGTCATCGCAAAACACTTCAGCTCGGAAACAACAGCAGTCTGAAGGTAAATATTCAACGTATTATTTTTTCACGTTTTTCTTACATGACGTGTCTAGCGAAGACCCTGCGTGATCCTATTTAAATTACCCGAAATACAACCCTACCAGTGACAGTGCTTGCGTAGGGAGGGGCCAATGAACAGTCACGCTGGCCTGACACAGTGCCAATTTCATAGCCCATGCTAGACCGAGACATTTGTCCTCTCATTTGGGACCAAAATGAAAGTATACAACGCGCGGTTGGATCCTCCCTTTGGCCAAGAGCTAAAACACGGTATTGAACTCTTCCATTTTCGTAACTCTCATGTTCTCCTTTAAATTGAGGAAAATTTAAACTTCAAAGACATTTAATACACGACAAGTTAAGTAGCTCGCCGCTTTTCTTACAATCGAGCTGAAACCCAGGCCAAGGAAATGGCGATTCAGGTTCACTCGGAAATTACGTCTCCTTTGGCTCTGATTGGAATTCTGGACGAGTTCTTTTTACTGTAGAAAGGTTTTTCAAGCGTTACAGTTGAGCGAAACTTGAAGGCCATTTTTGTAATAACATCCGTCTGAACTTACTAAGTAACTGAAACCAAAATGACGCAGGTAGGCAAAGGTGACAAGCACTGAACTTGACTGCTACCAATTTGCGCTTAGTGACATCATAGAAGAGCTCTGGTTTTACGGACTAAACGGGGAAGCTACTTTAATCAACTGCTGGTAAATTCACTTCACACCGGCTTCACTACACTTTCGTAATTTTCATTACTTATTCACAACCGATAAAAGAAGCAACGGATGGCCGGATTTAGTCCGGTGTTTCCGGTATCAGGTGAATAGACGTCTGTAAAAACTGAGACTGTCACTGCCCGAAGGCATCACATTTGTAATTTTGCCATATGTATACTGTAACGAAAGAAGTACAAATGCAAAGCGCACTTACCTTTCTATTTTATCCAAATATTTCTCTCTCTCTCTCTCTCTCTCTCTTTCCCTCTCTACCATACGTACAGTACATCGTGTACTATGTGTGTATGTAATCTATATTGATATGCACGTCTATCTATAAAATCCTAATCGCAACAAGGACAATGTCCCCGACACTGAGTCCGTTTTTGCATAATTTTCACGAGAACTAGTCATCTCATCAGTTTTACTGAAATGTAAGCCCTTGTTTTTATATAGCAGCTGGGTTGTATAGTGAGAGTGCGTAGAAAAGGAAAGGAGACACAGCGACTTATTTTACATGGCTTGGCCCCGCCCACAGTTTCACGTTGGTTTGTAAGAGAACCAACAACGCCGCAAGTCCAGCCATGTGCAGCAGCCTGTTACGCTCAGAATTCACGGCCACTAGTCCGCGTCTTCGTCAGTCGTGGTGTTCACAATCCTCTTTCGGCAGCTGCCACAAGAACTCGCGCTTCAAGTTGGCTTGTAATCTGGTATCTTTCTAGTGTGAAGGTCTTGATAACAAATCTAGTTAGTGTGCATCCTTTCTGGCCAAAAAAAAACTGCGTGTCACTTGCAAGGCTAAAGGAACAGTTGCTGGTGCTTGACAGCAGACAAAACTCAAGAGCCTGTTATGCACGTGCCATGCGTTAGACGAGTGTGAACTTGTATGTTGATGTTTCCTTGGCTGTGATTGAATCTCTGCCGTCGTCTTGGAAACCGGTGTGACCGGCCTTCTTGCCAAGTCGAACTGAGTGTGAATGGGTTTCTGTGGCTAGGGTGAGTTCTCGGAAAGGGATTTTCGCCCATAGGGTATAACCCTATCGATGCATTCCGCGTATTGCAATAATAGAAGGGGGCCTCTCTTCGACTTTTAGCATACGGGACGAAGCATTTACACGACAGGACGGAACCAGTTTTAGGAAACCCACGCTACGTCTACTACGCATTTTGTTGCGACCCCGTCCAACCCTATCGTCGCTATCCGTTTCCCGCGCCTTCAATTTTGGACTCCCCCACTTTCTTGCCGCGGTTTCCGATGCAAGCCAAAAGGTAGTGTCAGTTGCTGAGTTGCAATCGACTTGTGTGTCGTAATAGCGTGCAGAAATTTTTTTATGCTGTAAGCTCATTTTTGCCTGTGAAAGTAAACTGGTAGAAAACAGTCACGAAACAGTCACGCGTGTGACCACATGTTGCCGTTGAGTCGGTATCGACGTGGGGCAAATGGGCGCTCGATTGTGAAGAGCACGTGCATGTGTCTGTAAAGGAAGCATTGGTGTTTGGGCCAGCGAGTTTCATCCAGAGCGATAAGATGTCGGCAGTGTGGTCGTTTTTCGAACAGAAGTCCTGGGGAAGTCGGAACAGGCGCAATAGCCAAAGCGGGCGAAGTTTGAGTTTATCCGTCGATGTCATGGAAGATTTGGATGAAGATGTTGAAGCGGGCGAAACGGAGTCTTTAGCCGATTCGCCGGGCAACTCCTACTCCCGGTCGAATTCGAATCGGAGCACGCCGTCGCCTGGACCGCAATATGGCGGGTCATGGCGAGAAACTGTCACGAGCTCCTCGCCTCTGCGAGTTTGGGGCAGTCGGAGGAAAAGATATGCTAGTGAATCTTCGGCCAACTCCAGTGCCAATACGGGCTCGTATCGATTTCGTGAATTAATGTCTCGTACTGGGAATGGCAACGGTGGAAACGGAAGCAACAAAGTACACGCCGAGTCCTCTGAAACAATGTATTACGACAGTGTGGAAGACGTGTGGGTCAGGCGGCCTGCTAAGCCAACCGCTAAAGCGCATCGCCAGGTGAGGAATACTGAAGGACGCAAATTTAATAAAAGCTTACACGTCACCGAATGAAGAATAAATAATTGCGACAGTTTGTGTGCTGGCTAGGCGACGATCCGTGTCAGTCCTTCACGGCGAAGGAATTCGTATGTAATACTTTTTGCTGTTTTGTCGAAGTTTTAATACCGAGTCGAACTTGAATGAACAAACTGCGTAGTAACAACTTCTCAAGCTCGTTGTAAATTTTTGGGGTCTGGAAAAAGCATGACTCGTGAGCAGTATTTTATGCTAAACATACTTAGCAAATAAATTAGTTAGCATACGTTTCATTTAATTCAAACGTAGTAAAAATGTAGTTATAAACAAGACATGTAAGTTTCTAATAAAGATAGATGGCAGATACACGATTAAAGTAGAAGACAATAATGTCGTGCGTGTGACGTCGGTTGTCTTAAAACATGATTAAAAATAACTTTACTTGTACATAGATTACGGAAACTCGCGATTATGTCACCCAGTGGCGTATCCGGGGGTGGGGAGGTTGTCTGGACCCCCCCCCCCCCCCCGAAATTTTTATTTTATAATGGGAAAGATAGGGGAATGACCAAGTGTCCCAAAAAATTGCAGATTAAGACCCCCCGAAATCCCCCCCCCCTCCCCGAAATGAAATCCTAGATACGCCACTGATGTCACCCAAGGTCGTATTTAGGAGGGGTAGGGGGGTTTACCCCCACATTTTTTTCTATTTTATAATGTGAAGATAGGAGAATATCCAAAAATGTCACCTGCCGTGACAAAGCTTTGCTTTTCTTGAATTATTTGGTTTTACGTGCTTTGCGTTCAGAATTAAGCCTTTATTCAAGGCATCTTGCGAGCTCGACTCGATGGCCTCACAATCATTGAAGTGCAGCCAAAAATGTAATCCGTCTTCTGTTACCTATTGACTTGCTATACTAGGCTTTTCTGAAGCGGCAATATTTCAATGATCGGCCAAAGGGTGCAATCCAGATGAGTTTGGCCAAGGATGCAGACGCAAACTATTTCAGTCAAAGTACATCTTTTTTTGTATCGCAACTCGTTGAATCAAGGAATACAATTGTACCCCCTGTACCTCCGTAAACGCTGCCACTGGATATTTAGCAATTCATATTTTTTTATATAAAAACTTAATAAAAATGTAAATTTATTTATTATCCGACTTATACTATGTGCAATGGTTTTACGTGGAATTCTTTTGTCTTCGATAGCATACTATGAGAACAGGCATGGTCTACCGAAGCATGGGGACAACAGTTTAATACGGCAAGCCGGTTTAGGTCTTTTTTGAACGCCTATTTATGGTTGCGCTTGCGAGTTTTTTTCCCCCGAAGTCCCTAAGGAAATGAAACAGTCTATTTCTCTTCCATTCCCCTTTCGCTTTCGAAGCCAGTGTTTGACAAATCTCACGTAGTCCATTCCCTATATTAGGTGGCAACAATACATTGGTAAATCTTCTGTGATGTCTGGACCATGCGGGAATTACTTATCAGTAACGCCCATGCGCCTTATGTGCACGTGATCGACCATGTTGACTGTTTGGGGTTTTAGGTGTAGAAGACAAGCACAACACTGAGAAATCATGTCGCTGAAACTGCGGAAGACTATTTCCATCTTTACTTTAACTCTTGCCAAACTTGAAGCGCTGGCTTTTTAAAGTGTTCCTTATGAACTTGGAGTTGGTTCAAGTTTGGGCATTAAGCGTCTTGCATTGTATGGCACGAAGCTGACGAGAAGCATTTGGGACTCACGTGCAAGTAGACATAATGTGGTCTCCTTTCCTGGCTTGCTCTAGGTGCTTTTTCGAAAACGAATTTTCTTGCCTCTATTCAGCTGACGAGCTGACACTTGGCGTGACAGCTACAGAATAGTAGCTGCGTATCATAAAGCTCCGCGAAGAATGTAAATATTGATTAAACATTGATTTTGTTTGGTTCCGTGAGACGCTTGAACTTACACGTGTGGAATACGTCACGTGTTATATCTGGGAGTCGAAACTCTCTGGGGGTTGAGTCCATTAAGGGGGGAGGGGAGGGGGGGTCATGAAATAAAGCCGTATTGACTTTTTCGCCACCAGTATAGAAGACTAGGGTGAATTATAACAATCGTCTTCCGTTTCTCGTTTACTGCACAAATTGAGCCATAATCGAAATTGTATTCAGAGAATGAATAGGTGACCTTGGTTATCTGGGGATGGGGGTTACATTTTTTGGAGAACGAAAAATAAGAATAAAAGTTTATTAAAACTGGAGCCCTCGTGTGCTTTGTTTGTCTCAGAGCTCGAACAAATATATCATAGGAATTTTACCAGGATTTTTGAGAAAAGGAGCTGTGTTACTTTAATGTTATTATTGTACTTTTATTACGTAAGCATGATTAATTTATTATATTACTTTTATCCGCTTTCAATTCGTTAATTAGTATTTATAATATTCGTTTAGTACATTAATCATTTTTTATATTTACAGTTGTTTATACTTGTGTCTGTCATTTACTTGTCTGTCATACTTAATATTATGTATGTCAGACTTGGATATCTTTATGAAAATTTTGTAGACTCTTTTCACATTTTATTCTATAGTTAGTGTTTTACTGGGGAACGATTAAAAATTTTGCCGTTTATAATAAATATAGAAATGAAAACAGTCGTACATCTTTCATGATAGGAAATAGCAAACATGTGTGCTATTTTCCATCATAACGACTGTGTTTTAGTTGAGCCTAGTCTCGTGTATGAAGAAATGTTCCCGTTCGTTATTGACTCTTATGGATTCGTATCCCTAGCCTGCGACTCATGTTGCGTAAACAAAGCTGCTGTCTTCCACCAATGCGACTTCTCGTTGCCTAGTCTTATGTGTCTAGGAAGAGGACCCCGCTATGCTTCATATTATCTGTCCCCTCTTTATCGCGCTTGCGTTTTTCGCTTCACTTAAGTAGAGAAAGACTTTCCAGTCCAACTCAGTATTATTGCGAGCGCCAGGAAAAGAAGGCGTTCAGCATACGCCTGGTAATGTAGGATCACATGGTCTTTGTCTGTGAACCCAGTTCTGCAGTGCATGTTCAGCTTCCTCAGCAGCCGTTGAGTGTTAGAACTTGTGTGCTTTTCCTATCTGGGAAATGAGACTACAGTTCATACCGTGTTGGACTCATAATGAATCGAAAGAGAGTGTGAATTAGTCAAATTTACGCAACGAGCAAATACCCAATATAACATGATTGCTAAACTACGAGGAAAGGTACAGAAATTTAACTCCTCTATAAGTATAACGTGTCTTAAAGTCTGCTATTGCACTGGCAGGTTATCTGGATAAGTGACATTTATGTATTTAGCCACCCTAGTTTCAGCAGGGTACTAGATTATACGGTCGATTATAAGGTTGCGTTAACAGTTACGTCACAATCTTGATAAGAGATAGTCTCGGAAACAATGTTTTTTTTCGGACCAACATGGCCACTGGCTCTTGCTGACATAAATGTCAAGACCTTTCGAGGAAAAAAGTAGTAGCACTTCGCTGTCCACGACACGAAGGATAACTTTGGTATACTTGAAACACTCCGTAGTTATTGTATGTACTATGTGCTCTGTGTCTTAACCTTATAATTACTGTGATTATCCAGTACAGTAGCCACTTCATGTTCAGTGACATATTTTGTACTGACCTATGACAGAATTCGTTCTTCAGCTTTGTGTTTTCTTCATACGCTTCGTTAGTTCCTTCTATGCAGTTTAAGCATGAATGTCGATTCTGCTTCAGAAGAGGACCATGCCTTCAGACCGTTGGCGTTCGCCCCGGACTAATTGACGAACGTTGGTATGCAGGTTTTCTTGAACCGTCAGGAATCCGGCATGCATTGTGTTCTTCGGCGTCCAGTTAGGGCACATTATGTGGGGAAAATAATTTGATTAGATGTGTAGCGTGTGGACTCCTACTGTACAGAAATATGGTAGCAAACAAGAAAACAAGAAAATGCACTAGTATACGTTCGGTTGTGTAATAATTACTCGCGACTGAGCATCACAAAAATCTGCATTAGAAACCCTCTTATCCGGTCCCGGTTTAGACCAGTCGAGCGCACAGCGCCAAATGCACAGTCCTGTGTTTACAACGTAATAATTGATTTAAAAACAGATGACGGGTTCAGCAAAAGTACCGTTAGTAATAGTGTTGGAAAATTCTCGAGCGTAAGCTTCAATTAGCCTTCTCTTAGAGTCTGACAAATAGCTATACATATTTGTTTGCGCATGCTTTTTCGTAGTAACCGGTCGTTTATTCGTCCTGCATAAGGTCCGCCGCCGTAGTAGCCGGATAATGGTGATTTCTATTGCATACGAGAATGTCGTAGAAAACAAAAGGAATGCATGAGCATACGTTTTCACTCTCTACAATTCCTCGTGACCAAATTAGATTTATTGTAATAACCACGATTAAAAATCATGAACTTCTGACAATTTCCCGAAGTTTTGGGCGATACGAAGTTTCCAGAATCTGTACTGCTTTGCAAAAATTATGTTTTTCTTTTACACGAAGCGATAATGTAACTCTTGTGAAGTCACTATAAGAAGCAAATTCCCGTCAGTATGGCTTATAAATGTCTTACTAATTAAATGTAAATTAACACATGATTGCCATTTACGTACAGTAATCTACGTAAAAACACGCTTTAACTCTCATTCAAAAATGCATTGTACTACTCCGTTGTAGTTTTCGTTTGCCATTCTAAGCACAGGAAACTTCTGAGCTTAATAACTGAGTATACAACTGAGTTTTTAAAATTCTTTGTTACGTGTAACAAGCATCTCCGATATTCTTCGTACGTACGAACGACTGACCTTCGTACTGTCGTGGACTGGTGCCAAGCTTTAAGACTCCACATATCCCCGTTTGGTCATTCGCCAAAGCGGATCGGGTAAAAACAAAGCGAGTATTGATTGAAGGCGGACTGGCACGCTATGGTCTTGTGGAATATACTTTTTAGTGCCGAACAGTGATACACTTAAAACAGCAATCTGGGCTAATTGAAACGCAACATTAAGTTATATTTCAATATCCATAGGATTGCTTCACTCCTAGCTACAAGGCAAAAAAAAAAGTGGCTAGTAACTGACGTTCGTTGTCTTTCCTTTACGTTTCGAAACGATAATTAGCTTCTCAAGTCTGCTAGAAATATAGCAAATGCCTATGCAAAGTCTGGGCTAACAAGGAAAGGTGCATAAATCCTGTAGTGTTATTCTGATTCATAACATACTGTCACTCGACTCAACTGTGTATTCGTTTGTTGTGTCCCAAATACGTAATGTGTTTTCAACCACGTTCTCCCGCGTTCTACTTTTACTTTTACCCACTGTTGCACAGATGCTTGTATTTGTTCTTTCTGTTTATGTTTCGTTTAAGACTTCACTTCCCCTTCCGGTTATCGTTACGGAAGAAAGCGAAAACCGCAACGGCAACAGAAACATGCAGTCTGCCTACGGAGTTGCAGTAGCTTCTTCTAGTCAAGATTCTGGAGCAGGAGCTCGTCCGCGCGCAGGTATAAACTTTATCGATTCCTCTTCCGTCATTTCATTCCAGTACGCAAAGAAGGCTCACGGGTACGGTTGCCTTAATCAATTTGTGGGAAATTAATTCAACACAGGGATATTTTGAAAAGGATATTTTTAGCCACTTTTGAGAAGATTACTTTATTTCTCAAGCATCCTTTCTCAAATTAATTTCACAAAATATGTAAATTCTAAAAAAATGTAAGACATGAGGCTTCATTTCAAATGGCTGTCAACAAAAGACTTATGGTGGCATATCCATGTGGAAATGTCCTTAAAATCTGTCATATAATTAAAATTTAACTGTACTGAAATTTGTGAAAGGAAAAATTACCATGGACCTAGCGACACATGCATTGGATTTGATAGCTAGCTTGAGTCTCTTGCGGAAAGCCCGTAAACAAACAACTATTGGAGTCACCCGCGTTGCGCAATGTGTTTTGCCTCTGCATCAGAACCTAAATAGGTCATTTTGGTTGTTTCCTTCCCTCAAGCCTCGTCGTGGTCGCTATTGTTATTACATTCGTCGATGACAAGGCTTTCTTTAAATTCCTCGTTTTATGATCCGCAGGTGCGTGGAATCTGTCACATCAGCGCCAAGGCAACGCTATTGCCATTCCCACAGGAGTTGCAAACTCCGTAGGCTCCTCCCCTGCGATTTCAGTTGCTGACGCTGCGCGTCAACGCCGCAAATCCGGCGACGATGCCTTGGGTTCGCCAACGCGCAAACCAACGCCAACTCCGACTCCAACATCGACAACATCTGGGGGAGCCTTTCTGGAAGCTTTTCGTCCCAGGTCTAAATCGGATGCTACTCGAGCCGTGAAGAAACCCAACATCATGGCCACGGTCAAGAACGCAGTGCACGTAAGCCATTCCCTAACTCTCACTATCCTGTTTTATCGCCTATCAGTAGCCAGTTCCTTCCTACTGGGACTGCTCGAAGACCGCCGTTTATATTGACCGATAAAAGCATTCAGTTTTGTACTTGTAGGTTCGTGATGTGTGCGAATCGGCCAGATTTGTGAGAGTCTTACAAGTAGAGAGTTGTGTACTGTATACAAGAGGCACAAGGAGCATTTTCAGGGTTGAGTGCCTGCCAAAACAAACTTGGCAACGTTTCAGAAAGAGCGCATGTGATTTCTTGTGAAATTTCTCCTTTTGCTTGACCCACCAGGCTAAAACGACGTCGTCTTTTGTGTGTTTTTCTTATCATGTCCGCAGCAATCTTTGATGTCTTCGCCCATCGGAGGCAGTGGGCGCTCGCCCTTTTCTGGTTCGGGAAGTAATCTTGGACCAGGTCAAGATGGGTCGCCCGGTACTTCTGGCGCTGACAACAAGAGTCGTCCGCGTGCAGGATCCGAAAGTGGGAAAGGCCCTGTGTCGAAAGTAATGGACATGCTACGGAACCGATCCCAGAGTGTTACAGAAGAAAGAGACAAACGCAAAGCCAGTGTAAGATCACTTAATGAAACTTTCCCCGCAATGCCCGTGATGCCATTTTGAGCTTTGGCTGTTAATCTCAGTGCACGGCTTGACATATTCGCTGCCAGAATGGCTGAAAACTTGGAAACCATACGCTATTTTTTTCTTAAGGTATCGCCCAAAAGTCACTTGTAAAACCAAAGCGCCAAAATGAGCACCAACGCCTTCCGATAGCAAACTCACTCGATTTGGCTGTGTTAATAATCAAGACTATTGTGTTGTATCCCGTACAGAAATCGATGATGATGAACCATTCGGCCACCAATGCTGTCCCCATGTCTACTCAAGGTACGTAGCACAGTCTTTACTTGGTTAGTTGCTCGCTAACGACCATAAGGAAACGGTGGTTCCGTGCAGTACTGTCAAAAAAGAAAAGCACTCGGTGAATAGTTGCTGAAAATTTTAAACCTGCATGTCATGAGACTGCTATAATGGGTCCAGCCTATTGGCGAGAGAAGGCTCACGGACAGGTTTCGGCACGGCTTGGCCAGCCTCGCGTCCACTGCACTGTACCTCTTTTACTAGTGCCAGTTTTATCAGCACTGTACTGCCTCGGCTGTGTATTAAAAAGTTAGGCCTTAGCCAAGGTTTACTTAACGCACGAGGTACCGTTAGATCCTTCCCTTAGGAAATGGTACAGGACTGGAAAAGGGACGTCAAGGATAGCTCTATTCTTCCCTTGGAGCTAGTGAACGCCCTAAACCGAAAGAGGAATGCAGGCAATGTCTGACATAGACGAGCTCCCTTCACAAGCAGTTGCCCCTTTCCAGTTGCTAGCTAGTCGACGCTCATATGTGCATGTCTTTTTCATCAGTTGATGCTTGGGAAAAAACTCACCAACTCAAGTCACTTAGTTGCTTAGTTACTTGCAGTTTCCACAAAGGTGCTTTAACAATCTGACTCAGCAAGTGCGTAAGTGCGTGTTTCATCATCTTTTAACAAAAATCGGGAAGTAAACAAGAAATTTACCCTTGACATTGGAAACTCAACTGGAAGCTAGAAACCCGGCTTGGTTGCGTGACGTCATCAAGAAAAGCAAACGCTTCAAGCTACGCTACGGGTAATTGTTAACGCCTTCCAAAGCAATACGCCAAAGAATACTGCAATTTGGAGAAGAAAAATAACTCTTTGGGTTAGCGTACGCAAAGGAGAACACTGGCGACACGTCGACAACACGTTTGAAGCTTAACGAGCGCAGAAACACAGGAAGCAGATCTCTGTAACCTCTGCACGTAAACAAACCCGCGTGTACCAGGACACGTAAGCACGGTAAGCTTTTCTCACGTTAATACAGCTGATAAGACGGTGTGATAACGTGTATGTGTTCTTTCCAGGACAGTTTTGTGAACGATGGATTCTACTAAAAACATGGACGTGTCTATTGAGGACTCAATGGCGTCCATTTCTATAGCGTCCTCTCTGCTGGGTGCTTCTACTGCTGCCGAAAGTAACATGAGCCTAGCGGGCAGCTTGGTTTCGGCGGATGACACTGGTGACATACGAACGGATTCCTTTCAGTACTGCACATCACCCGAGGAGAAACGAGCTAAACGCATAGAAGCCCATCAAAGTTATGATTGCCCAGGCGACGCTCTGGACTGGGCTGAAGTCGACGTGGGAGAAGACGCCCTTTTAAGTCAGCAGAACTGTCTCACCACGTCCTCTCCTCCCAACACCAACCCCGAAACCAAGTGTACAATTCCGCCAAATTACGCTGGTTCGCAATCCAAGTCTAATCCAGAGTGCGATGTAAGTTTAGCTAAATCAGTCGATCCGGAGCCATCGTTCTGTCACGTACGTTCTCAACCCAATCAGAGTCACAGAACAGCAACGCCGGGTCATGAAAATCGTGGATTTGAAGCCATGGATGCAACAGACGGACAAAGTAGTTCCGCGCGACAGAAAAGGCATATGTTTCAGCATCGCCATCATCATAGCGGCGGACACTCTGAGACGAAAGGCCACGGGGAAGCGCATTCCCTCCCCAAACACCATGACCATGATCACCATCACTACCACGTTCCCAGTATCCAGAATCTGGTGACCAAAGTTTTCAGACGTTTGTCACACAGTCACAAAGACCATGATCGGGGCTCACATGAAGGGGTGGATGTAGAAAGCCCGGCTTCCAGCACTGCATCCACACCGCGCAAGAAACTTTCACATCCCATGGAACAAGCCCACGATCATTCGAACGCTTCCTCGAGCTCTTCACAGTCGACCTCGCAAGCGGGCAGCCGAACGTCAAGCTTTTGGGCCCACCCCGTGGAAACTTTGCGTCAGGAGTTCCGTATTCGGGCCCATTCGATGGATGGGGTTGTTGCGTCAAAACTCCGGAAACCGCGACAACGTCACGATTCCGATTCCATCGAAACAGTCTACGAGATTTACGATTCGATAGTCAAAGAAGGTCAGCTATTCATTTCGTAACATTTGAGAGGATGAAGCAATCGTTCGAGGCTAAAGAAAAAAGTGGAACTATTGGCGCGATGTGACCGAAATTGCGTCACTCGCGTCAGGTAGGCTACGCATGTAAGAGCGCACAGTAGGTTCACTCGTTGCGCGCAATCGATTGTTAGGGGAATTCCTAGATGGGACTGGTTGTGTGGGGACTTGAGCTGTAGAAAACCAAAGCCGAGGCTGCTGAGGCAAGTAGTCGTAGTCGAGTTGGCTGGTGTTTCCGTACTGCGTGGATTCGTCTTGTGATAAGCCTGCGTGCCATTTGACGCCCATGATGGCAAGTGAACGTAAATCGCGCAAACCTGTGAAGCGAATTCGCGGTCTCTCTTTCCACTCCAAGAAACCGTCCACTGCGGATCCCGTGTCCGTTATATTGGAGGACCAAGGTGGATTTCTCCGTTTAATTTAGTAAAACGTGACGCATTCTTCTTTTCCTCCACAATGTAGGCTATCCGAATCTCTGCTGTTCTTTTATATCGCAGTCGCTATCTATTACTTAGCGAACATGTGACGCAAGGATAACTAAACAGGGGGCCACACGCCCTTTTACTGACCCATGAGATTTAGAAAGGAAGGAAGAAGGCAAGGGATGAAGTTGGAGGAAAAGGAGCCGAACGAAGGAGGAAAAGCGACAAGCAGCCCAAACAGGAACGAATTCTATCTTTGTAATTCTGGCCACCGCGAAATGTCCTTTTCTTGTTAATGTCATTAAGCACGTAAAATGCTGAAGCATGGAATATCCTACTGATTACCCACCGGTGTACTGGTGTCGTCCTCTAACACTCTAGTTCGTTCGCTGTGTCCTCTTCGAACGGTCGCTCTGAGTAGATTTTTGACAAAATTCCCTGGTGCCGTTTTCTGGATGTACCTGTGTTAGGTCTTGCTCTGTGGGAATTTTCCTTCCTTTTCTTGCACCCTATTGAAATATATTTTTTCGAGTTTTTAGCCCCACACCTGTTGTGGAGAGACCAAGATGGGCCTGTGCCAATCTTGCAGTGCAGCTTCTTCTTCTAACCTCAAGAGTAAACCCGGGTTCGGGTGCGGTGCGACATGCTGTAATACCGATTCCGCGGCTAGTTTTGCATCCCGCATTAACAAAAGCTTTGAGGGTAGAACTACCCGTGCTCCCAATCCTAGAGAGCCTATCAAAATTAGCGAAGGAGATGAAATTCCAGGAGAAATGGCACCATTGTTGTGCGATCCCAAAGCCAAACCGCGGCTCATTCGCGTGCAGCGCATGCCTCTGTCACCGTTGCTAACCAAACAGGTTCTTCCTCCAGCATCAGCTAGCCATGAAACGTTCCATTCAACTGGTGGAAATTCCCTTCGAGAGGACGCCGTTGGGTTTTGCGTTGGGAGTTCGCCGGGCCGTCAAAAATCGGTTTCCAACTCTGCTCGCGATGCCTGTGCGTCACAGGATGGATTTAATCATTTACTAGTCGTGCCCGGCCTGGCCGCGAATGCGAGAAAGTGGAGGGCCCAACGCTGGGCCCTGCATAAAGCAGAAGACAAACGTCATGCAGTCGCCCCTCATTCGAATGATTTGCAGATATCCGATGCTGAGCTTTTACGAGCCAGCAAGAACCAAAAGCTACTGGATAATAGTCATTACATCTTAGCTTCCCACAAGGATCAGCAAAAGAAACCAAACATTGCAACATCCTGGTGGCGCTGTAAACCAAATCGTAGCAAGAGTGTAAATTCACGAGGTGCAAGTTGTTGTTAGTACATAAAGAAAACGTGTCAGACAATGGCAGCGCTACTGTTGTTAATTTAGTGAAATTTAAACAGTTAAACTAATGTGTGCCTTTTAATGTTATTCAGGTGCGTTGATGCGACGTTTGTCGGGAGATTCGGACCGACGGAGAGCATCCATAGGCGCAGGTTCGCTTCGAGCGGAAAATTTGATTGACCCGCACCATGCTGCAATTCTTTTCCGGGACTCTCGTGGGGTAAGTTCTGTGTGGTTACGGGAAACTAGGGTAAAAAATGTGGTTAGGTTCATCTTGATCGTATATGATAGTAAGACGTCCAGTTGAAATCAAGTTAATGTCCGTTTTATCGAAGTGTTTACCTTTTATTTACATTACATTTATTCTATATTTTTATTTGCGCGTAGTTAATGAATTCTTGTGGGGTAAGCTCTATGTGGTTACGGGAAACTAGGGTAAAAAATGTGGTTAGGTTCATCTTGATCAAATGTGATAGTAAGATGTCCAGTTGAAATCAAGTGAATGTCCGTTTTATCCAAGTGTTAACTTCATTTATATTTGCGCGTAGTTAATAGATTACTGGGTGAATAATTGTTGGCTCAGCAGGATTTGTGACTTTTTGTTTAATATTTTGTAAATAGAACTCATTAATCTTTTTTTTCGCTTACCTTGTGGGTAACTTAAAGTAAATAGCCTTTTCGTTTTCATTGTTGTCACGTTTAAACTCCTGCTGATTTCCTTATGTGTAATTATTGTTTTCTCATTTTTTTAGCTTCCTGTTGCTGATCCGTTTCTCGAAAAGGTGGATTTGGATGATATGGGTAAGATTTTTTACGTATGTTTTCGGTCTAGCCGAGCTTAAACTGAAGTATCGTGGGTTTATCAAGGGGAGCTAGGCGCAAGTTCTTCAGAATTCTCAGCTTGTATACCTTTAAAGAGGAGACCTGTGCAAATTTAAGGGAGATGCGGAGGGATTCTATATCAGTTACGAAGAACACAAAAATTTTCTAGTGAACGCAAAAGTTTTCTAGTGATCATGTAGAAGTTATCGTAGCTTAAAATGAATCAAAAAGTCACTCGCATCATTTTTTCCAAATATTTAATGGATTCGTAATCAATAAGAACAGAGCAAGTAGGTACTTGAGACAGTGAGGTAGATTAGCTCAATTTCGTCGCTTGTTCTAGACCCTTGGAGCTTAGGAAGCAAGTAGAGAAAAGAGCGACACAGGACTGCAATTTGCATGACAACAAATTTTGATCAAAATGATTCTTTGGAGCTGAAAGTATCAAAATTACAAAATTTAAGGAATGCATGAAATCAATACCTGAAACAAGCGTCTTAGCGTCAAGCCTTTCTTAAGGCCAAATTGTTCCTTACGTGAAATTGGTTTAGAACTCGAAATTTGAGTCGAGACGAAACAACAACTTCCGGTTAAATTGTTTGCTGCTTTCTCCTCTTCCTGTCTATCAAAAGGAGCGAGTCTAGGTGTTATTCTAAAAAAAAGAGACTACTATCTCATGAATTGTGTGTTTTAGCAAACAGATATAGTAGACACGTTCAGTAATTTTCTGTTCTGAATTTCACTTTAGTTCATGAATCTTTCACATAGGAGCGTCCGGAATACTAAAAATTACATCGACTTGCAACCATAAGTTCATTCGCTTTAATTTACGTTTTCATTTTAGTGTCACAGCTTTTTAAGCGCTCTACATTTTACAACTTGTCAGTAATCGATATCTGTAAGTGGTCGTTAAGTGAGTCTTTCAACTGAACATTCTTGAACGGTAATTGTTTACTAGAGGTTTCCTGAGCCGGCATGAGAACAGTCTTAATTGGCCTCTGAACTTGAGAAGTGGAAGGTTTGTGAAGCAAGGGATGAGGGGAAGGAACAGTTTCCACCTTTAGCTAAAGCTTCTTCTGTGTTTTTGTGTCAGATCTAAACAAGTTTAATATTTGAATACGGCTATGAGCACTAGACACATTGTTAATTTTGTTGATCACAGACACCGACTCTATCCAAGCGAATTTTGGGACGTAGAAACACCCTTGGCTGAGACAGTCAATGTCGTCTGACGTTCTGAGTGCACAGAAATTTGGCTCAGTAGCCAAGGCGAAAGAACAGGAGGAAAAGGCACGGCATATAAACTCTGTCGTGCGTTCGTTAGGAACTTAGTGGGAGCCATTTTTAGGTGTTGCATGTGTGAAGGCAGCTTTTTCTGGTGGCGGTGTTGATTATCTTAGCTCGTGTAAGGCAGTTTGTCCATGACGAACACACTTCAAGGGACAGGGAAATCATTGAAAAATCTATCTACGAGTTTGGTTGACAGCTTCCAAGTCCAGTGAAACAAGCTTCGGTCAAGAACGACGCAGATTTGACCCTGGTGCTGTGGTGGTGCTGTATTATGTCGGAGAAGGCCAAGGTGTTGTAAGAATTTCGAGAGAAGTGCGTTTCAGTCGAAACGTCATGCTGTGCCTTCACTATTATTCCAACTATGTGGCTCTAAGCTTGGAAGATGAAGAAGAGGAGTACAGTGTGGACCAGATAAAAGAGTTCGAGGACATCAACGAATCATGGAGAGACGTTGTTGCGGAATATCTGGCTCTAGGTAGGATCGTGCAAGTTTAGGAGATGATCTGTTAGGGTTAGAGTGGGTCCAGGCCGGAATTTTCAGGAATTAGGGAAGAAGAATTCACCGTAGTCACGGCCAAAGTTAATTATAGCTAACAAGAGGCTTCGCCAACTTACTACGAGTGATTTCGGGATAGCAATCGCCCAAAGCAGCTGCATGGGCCAGCCCGTTTTCTTGACATTACGACGCGAGAAATGTTTAGTACCAGCTCAGTCGCCGGTGAAGTTCAATAGGGCAGGGGAGAAGGTCAGAGCTTCCGCACGTGGAGAATGTATGCTTGAGTACCTTTTTTCTAATCCAACCAAGTTAATGCACCAGGGCGACTAGTAAAGAGAGCGCAAAATTATAAATAATGTTGGAAGCTTGTCTGATGCCGATCTTTTTTGGGGGGTGGCATTTGTTTGATTCGTTCTAGAAGATGATGAAAGCCAAATTTTTGTCAAGTTCTTCAAGTTCCACAAGTGCTACGATCTCATTCCGACCAGTGCTAAACTCGTAGTCTTCGACACACAGCTGTTGGTCAAAAAAGCTTTCTTCGCACTCGTATACAATGGTAATATATCCGTTACTTTTTTATTGAATTATATTTCTATTATTTGTCGACTATTTCTTCACTAATTATGAATTATTATTGTTGCTTTTATCTGTAGGAGTACGAGCAGCGCCTTTGTGGGATAGTACAGAGCAAAGGTTCGTTGGTATGCTCACTATTACAGATTTTATCAAAATCTTGCAAACATATTACAAATCCCCGTTGGTGCATATGGACGAATTAGAAGAGCATAAGCTGGATACTTGGAGAAGTAAGCCAAATATGTTTCGCCAATGCCTTCTAACTAAATTTTCTCTCGTGAAGGCGTCTTGCAGAAAGAGTACAAACTTCTAGTTAGCATTAGCCCAGATGCATCCTTGTTCGATGCCATTCATACCTTGATTAGCAATCGTATCCATCGGTTACCTGTTATTGATCCAAATACAGGAAACGTCTTGTACATAGTGACTCACAAGCGCATACTACGATTCCTATTTCTTTATGTAAGTGCTACTATTCCGAACTTTGTCTCGAATGAAATAATTCATTCTTCTTAACTAGATAAACGATATGCCTAAACCGAGTTATATGATGAAAACCCTGAGGGAATTACGGATTGGTACCTATGAAAACGTGGAAACCGCCAGGCCAGATATGCCCATCATCGTGGCTTTGAAGAAATTTGTCGAACGTCGAGTTTCTGCGTTACCCATCGTTGATTCCCAGGGAAAGCTTGTCGATATCTATGCCAAATTTGACGTTATCGTAAGTCGTGGACTTTGTGCGTCTCTTTTCGCATCCATTAATCTTCTTTGGTGTTTGTAGAACTTAGCTGCAGAGAAGACGTACAACAACTTGGATATCACCTTAACTCAGGCCAACGAACATCGGAATACGTGGTTTGAGGGTGTTCAGAAGTGTTCATTAGATGATTCGTTTTATTCTGTACTAGAAAAGATAGTTCGGGCGGAGGTAAATCCTGCTATTCATTACCCTAGTCACAGCAATGTTACAACTCCTGTTTTTTGGTAGGTACACCGACTTGTGGTTGTGGACGCGGATGAGCGAGTTATTGGTGTCATTTCACTTTCGGACATTCTCACGGAGCTGGTGTTGAAACCATACAGTAAGTAGAGACGGAATGCGTGTACGAACAAAGCGGTAAACACCTTATATCTCCTTAATGTAGAAAACAAGAATAAACGTAGTTCTGGTGTACCGGAAGAAGCGGAATCTTCTACGATTCTCGAAGAAGATTTTGATGAAGAGCTCCGACTTGGCAAGGTGGACAAAAGTGAAAGCGCTGTTAAAGACTGCGAGGAAGAAATAGCCATGATGGACGCCGATGGGGATATGCTAGAGCGACGACTTACCCCTGAAGGCAATCATTTCACCGGAGACGCATGTGAAGAACTTGTCAGTCAGCGTGATCAGACCAACTTGTTAGTCAGTGCAGATTGAAAAGAAGATGTGCCGAATACTGCGGGCTTTACTTGTATGTCGGCTAGGGAATTCTTACCGCTAGTATGGGTAACGACGGACATTTCTTGTACCTTTGTCATAAAGTGCCAAGAATGTTCGAATCAAGCGTTAATGCAAGAATTTTGAGTGGATTTCTTCCCAATTTCATGGTGTTACAGTTGGATTCAAAATAAGCCTATTTTATGGAAGAGCAGGGTGCCAAGGATAACGTGTAGCTTTCCACGAAACGTGTACGCGAAGGTTTGACCGTGGCTTAAACTACCAGGCCTATTAACGATGTATTCCCCTCCTTTAAACCTCCTTGTGTTTGGACAACGAGTTGTACAGCTTTCGTTTTCTATTTACGTAAAGCACCCATACATCTGGAATCTGGATAACTGTGGACAGTGTATATTTTGCGTAAGTCCAATCAAAGGGACTTCTTCATGTACATTTTATTCAAGGCGCTTCCCCCAATCCTTTCTATATGCGTGACACAAGCTTTAGGTTCCGCGGCGTAGTTTTTCGGTGTTGGTATTGGTGGAGGAGGTGGTACTGGTTCTATCCGTTTGCTATGCGAGGAAGGCGAACCCGATTTTACACCGTCGTTTTCGTGTGTTGCCAAATGTGGGGGAGGAGGAATACGACAGGGCGGCACCGCTCCTTTGCTCGGTGATAAGGACAATTCCATGTTTGACGTTTGGCTCTTCTCTACTACCATACGCTAAAATATTACGTGTCTGCATTATGTAAGGTTGCAGAATTAGTTCGCAAAGAGTACCTGTCTAAGAGGGAAGATCCGACCACTACCAAACTGGCTTACAGGAGTACAGAATTCATAGCCCAAGCTTGCATAGAAACCTTGCTTGTCATGTGTTGAAAGGTAAGCTGTTTTAAATCCTTTTTTTCTAGCGATGTCTTCACAGTATAGCATAAGCTCTTTCCCCAAACCCTTTCCTCGACAGTTCGGATGGATCAGGACTGGCAGAAAAATACAGATTACTGATACTACACAAAGTACTTAAATGTGACGTACTTTACCGGATTCAATCCAACAAGACTTATGCTCAGAGGGCAGTTTTGTTACTTTGGCATGTCCCAAAACCTCACAATCCTTGGACTTCAGATTACTGACAAAAAGTACACTCAGAGGTAGATTATCAGAAGAACCGCTCAAACTGTTTATCCTGTGTAGCAGAAACGAAGCAAGAAAATTTACTTGAAATTTGCCGTGTAAAGGGGTTAAATCGCTCGTGCGTCCTAATTGCAGACAATAGTTTTACCTGGCTGATTTACTCCGAGGCCACTCTGCGTTAAGTAGATCGCAAACGGCATCGAGAAGTTCAGGGTTGTTGTGTAATAGTACGAACATTCCAAACTAGTTACCTCTTACCTTCGGGACATCTATATTGCAATCGGCCAGCTTACACTACTCTACTCCATATTCGTTGCTTTTACCAGCTGCCTAGGCATCGACAACTGGCTGCACGTAGAGGTAGTGATGGAAATAGGCACATTTAATTTGCACGTCCCAAAAGACGGATTTAATGTTCCCCCGTCTGCAAGATAGTGAACTGCGATCTGAAAATGGGGTAGCAAGTTCCCAGTGTAGTGAAGTGCATGCTTGCTTCGTAGAGCAAGTCTTACGTTAATTTCGCATGAAGGACGTATTGCGATTAATAAAAGCTACCACAAAGAATGAGTCTCGTTTGGTCAAATATTGTGTAGAAAGGTTTTCGCTTTTGAGTGGACCCGTTGTTTCACTAGTTATCCAAAACTCTTGTCACTTTTTATTCTTAGAAACACTACTGAAGCCTGTAGACGCGGCTGTCCCCAAAATGGAGATAACTTTTCGCGAATTTTTATTTGGGATATGCCCTCTTTGCGAAACGTATGCAATCTCGTAAAACAGATATAAAAATTCTTGTTTTAAGTATTTCGGGTACCGCGTTTTTCCTGGAATTTTTCGAATTTGAGTCTTACCTTCCATTCTATCGAAATTAAAAACAAATCACGGAAAATATAATAATACGTTTTTTTTCTCTCAGTATATGAGCTGGCAACGCAGGATGAATTCAGATTTTTTAACCCGTTATGTTGCTGTATTTTCTGGTATTTCTCAATGCGTTCTGCAACCAAAAAGGCCGCTTTTTAAATTTCCCGCAAAAAATGTTCTCATAAAATACCTTGCTTCCCATTGGCGAAAAGTCGAAAAGTGGGCGTGGCTGCTTTTGTCGCACGGTTGCTTATGTTGGCGTGTTTGAAATTTATCTTCGACATTTAGATCCAAGGGCGAGTTGGCCGAGCGGTCTAACGGGTAACGCCCAGATCGTGAGGTCGCAAGTTCGATCCCCGTTGTAGCGTGGTTATTTTATGTGAGAAAACCCCAGGGTATATACAGTGGAAACCGGTTGTAACGAAATCGAAGGGACCTATAATTTTTTCGTTATAACCGAAGCATGCAAAAAAACCTTAAAAGTCGCAATAACCTAGACAGTATTCAAGTCTACGCCGATACACTGGCAGTCTATTCCGTTATAAATAATAAAGTTTGGATTTCCGTTCATTAATATTAACATTTAACAACACATTTTTACAAAGTGATTGATAGCTTCTGTTTTTAAACAATCTGGATTTTTTTACTGTCCTCTTTATTACAATGTTATTGTTATATTCTTTTATGTCGTCAAGCTTCTTTCTGCGCTTCTTCTCCGCTCTGACTTTTCCGCCTTTGCACCGGTAAGAAAGAGAACTTACTACTGACGGGGCAAGGAAGACAAAAACTTGAATATTGTATAAGGTAGGGGCTCAGCTAATCCTCTAGAAGCATTTCCATCTTTTGCAAGACTTAGTGGGGGACACTTGGTCAAAGGGTAAGAGTTGGCAAGAAGGAGAGCGGAGTTTATGCCGAGTTGTTGTTTTCGTATATACGGAGAGGGTAACCCGAGACTTTCAAGCAGAAAAAAGTTGCTTTGTCGATCTTCGAAGACCGAAGATCTTTTCGTCATAACCGATATTTTGTTTCGTTATAACCGAAGGAAAACGTATGTAAGAGATAGGATTTTGTCGGGACCGACATGTTATTTCGTTATAAACGATATTTCGTCTTAACCGTTTTCGTTATAACCGGTTTCCACTGTATCTTCATTCCTCCATCCTTCCCTATCCAAGTTCCTTCCTGGCTCCCTATCTATCGTGCTTACACCTATCCAGTATGGAGTACCTAGTGGGAAATATAAGGATAGGACGAGGGATAGGGACCAGCTAGGGAGGAGCAAGGACATTGCTCAACATTGTTTCTTATGGAAAATAACCCGGAAAAAGCCTTCCCGGCTCGAAAACGTGACCGCGCCCATTTTTTCGAATTTCCATCAGTTTTGCGGGAAATTTAAAAATTACGATTTTTTGGGGTTAGAAATGTATGGAAAAATACCACAAAATACAGCAAAAATAGGTTTCTAAACATTAGAATTTTGAGTACAATTTTCAGGGTTTTAACAAAAGTATTTTCGGAGGTGTTTCGTGTTCAATTAACACAGATTTTGGACAGAACACTTAAAAAATGAAAAAAAAATCGGAGAAAAACCTTTAACTAGAACTTGGGACAGTAAGGATGAAACTGAAACATAGTTTCTTATGGAAAATAATCCGAAAAACGGCTTCCCAGTTCGGAAACCCAAGCACGCCTATTTTTCTGCCCAATGGCCAATCAAAATCCAAAGCCCAGCCCTCAAACATTGGATTTCCCCACAGAGGTCCTCTATGGGTTTCCCACTACCTATTTATACTACAGCGCTTACCTCGCCGATAAAGCTAATTCCGAACAATACAGCGTCTCATCACAGTATTTTTAAAAACCACGCCAGTAGCATAACAGCCATCTGCTGCACAACTGAAACTTGTCCAGCTTATTCGACAGGTCGCCTGTCGTCTTGTTGTTTATTCCATGCAACTAGGTTTCCCCATCGAGTCCTTTATGCTCAAAGCTCACGAGTAGTTCAAATGATAATAAAAAATAATCGCTCTGGTAAAAGACGATATTCCAAACGATGACAATGCACAAGGGCCTTAAGCCAGGTGTGTATTTCTTTCCCTTGTTGTTTTTCTCAGGTGCAAAATTTTCCTATCAACAGGGATGTTATCAAGACCGACTTTATCGAGACCGAGACAAGACCAAGACCAGAAGAAACTTCCAGAGACCGAGACAATACCAAGACCGCAAGTTTCGAGACCAAGACAATAGTGATAAAAAACCATCGAGACCAAGACCGGTCTCGAAATTCTAATCTGTTTCGCACTTGTTTTTGACAAGAGAAAACTACAGATGTTTAGCCTAAATAAAATTGGTAGCTTAGACTCAGCCTTCAGCAGAAAATTAAATTATATGAACTGAACAAAGCTTACAAAAGTAGAAGTCGTGCCAGAAGTATCTCGAGAATCTTTCTGAGTTGCTCAAAACTTGCACGTCGCCACCCATTTTTGCCGTGAAATGTCACAATAGTGCAAGTCTTGAAAACCGAATTCAATGACAGCGGGAACTTTTGCTGGAACAATCTTGCGCTCCATTTCCGATTGGCATTCAATTAGAACTAAAGATTCTCAATATGTTGAATGTTTTGTTTATAGTAGTGAAAGGAGGCACATTTGAAGCCAGTTCTACAGAATTCCGCGAAAGTAGCTTTCACAGCATAGCTCTAACTCCGTTCAAAATGAACGATTAGAAAGAAATGGATTAGAAAGGTAGAAAGGGCCACTTGGACATTGCCAAACGGAACTAAATTAAATTGAAACTACAGCGAGTTCCGCTTACATAAGCGTTTAATTCAACGTTTAAAATCGAGACCAAGGCATCGATACCAAGACCAAGACTGGGGTAATTTTTTTAAGACCAAGACCGACACCAAGATCAGAAGAAAAAATCGAGACAAGACCGAGACCGAGACCTAGATGGCCTCGAGACCGGTCTTAAGACCAAGACCAGGTCTCGAGAACACAACCCTGCCTATCAATGACTAAAGACTCAAACAGACAATACGTTTCACGACGATTTTTTGACAGTAGCGTTTAGTATTCAATAGACAGTCCTTAAGGACTTGCCCAGACAACAAAAACAATGCTGGGAACAAACATGTTTCAGCGAACGAACTGCAAGTAAACGTGCAAGCACAAAACAGAATCAAGCCGCCGCTAGATGCGGTCTTACGTTGTACTACTAGTTACCGTGGTAACCCTTACGTGGCAACTGCGAGCGGTCCATTTCTAGATTGTCAACACAGTTAGTTATCCATCTGTAGTCCTTCGAGACCGGTAATTCTGTGAGAGTATTATATTTAAGTTTTACTAACTCTCCTTATTTCCATTTTAGGAAAATTACCAAATCAACATGATCAGCGACATCCAGCTCGCCATTTTCGCTAATGTGCTCGGAGTCAGCATATTCTTACTGGTTGTTTTGTATCATTACATCCATGCAAACAACCCGAATGCCAAGTCTGCGTGAGTCTTCGGGTAGGCTGAAAATCTTATTACCTGTGAAAGATTACCAAGCACCAGTTCACGCCCATTTTTTCGTCTTGCAGATGTGTAAAATCTTGAGATGTCTTGCACAGCACTGTGACCGATTCTGCCCGTCAGTTGAGTTTCATAATTGGTTTTGACAATGGATTTAATATGAGGTGGATTTCATTCCTTTATAATACAAGTCCGCTATTATATGACAATCGTCTCAATTGCTCTTCATGTACAGTACGCAGCAAATTCACATTTATAGATTTTCATTACATACATCAGTAGAAGAAAGCCAAAGAGACTTAAAACCAATCACATAAGTATAAGCAATACCGCTTAATCTGATAAAGGATGTGTGACTAAAACTTTCCAGGCAAGAAGCCTACTACAACGAAAACCCTATTCCTCCTTTCCTTCCGGAAGGCCAACCAAAACAATTGAAGGACTCAGAATAGTCCAGAAGATACCCAAGATCGACAATACCTCCCACAAAGCTATCTCGGAATATGGACATAACCAGATTGTATAAACAAAATTAAGAGGAACTAGTTAACAGGCGGAGCTTCAGGAATTAGCGACGCGAAGAAGCCAACTAAGGCAGACCAAGCTGCACTTGTAGATGAGGTCTGCACTGGAACAGCTTCTGGAGTCAAAGCTTCCTCTGGAACATTGTTATTATCTTCGGCATCAACGGGTGTAGGTTCAGGTGCAGGAACAGGTACAGAATCAACGCGTGGGACACGCTGAGGCCTGAAAAAACCTTTTTGGTACCTAAAATGTTCGAAAATACGGCCGTAAATAACTAAGGTTCAATATATCACATATAATAGTGTGAAATAATAGTTTATCGCATACAACTCTGACGTAGAGGCGGAGTTCTAAGTTTTTGTAAATCAAGGATTTGGTCAACAATTCTACACAAACGGTATACTTACAAGAAGACGAAGAATCCTATGCAGAAGACGAGCAAAAATCGAGAAAGTGACGAATAAAAATAGATGATAGCCAGAAGAATCAACAAACGGGAGCATAGATACATCCAATCTAACCAATCCCTAGCAACCCGCAGTCCGGCATCTTCTTCTCCAGCAGCCTGATTGCCTTCAACAGCTGCTCCAAGCAATCCACCACCCAAATCTGTAGAACAGTAACACATTGGTTAAATACATTCTTCGCGAACTATACGAAAATTTTGCGGAACCTGGTATGTCATTCTGTCTATCCCCAGCTTGTCGCCGTTCCTCTGGTGTAGAAACTGAGTTGTCGGCAGCAACTTGGCTAACATGAGGTTGAGGTACAAAGCCAGGCAACCCAGACATTTGCATACTGAAAAGTCCATTGAAAAGTACGAAAACGTGTAATGAAACTGACCGTAAAAGGTACCCAAAAATAATGAATAGTCTTACTATTGCATGTACTGAGTTAAATACTGTACATAATGGTGCTGCATCCAAAGTGCTTGCTGAGTCATCAAATCAGAACTGGGCAGATTTGCAGAGGCTGAAGTGGTCCACGACGGGTAAGTCGGAGTCAATAAAGGTGTATCTTGTGCAAGTGGATGTAAAGGAGCAGCAGCAGATCTTCTCTGCCGTAAGCCGTCAGTAGTTGCAGCATCAGCCAAAGGAACCTTAAAAGGGAAAGGTGTTTCTATAAGAGATACTGAAACGCGAGACTTCTTGTGACTAAATGCATGTGAAAAAGATATGAGGGCTATTTTAACTGACAAGAACGCTAGGTTGTTAAGATCTATGGAATTACGCATTGTAATTGCGAACACGGCTAGAATGGTCGCAGTACTGTTAGGCAAGCATCGATTCTGACCTACATTCTCGAACACTAACCTCGATGCTTACTTCTTCCTTTTAGGAGAAAGTTTAACCATTTGGTGGCTAGGCCTCTCGAGACTTTCACTTTCATTTGATAGTAGGGCTTACTTGTGGTGTAACAGGTTCTTCGGAGGGGGCAGATTTCCGATGGGAGCATACTAAATGAATAGTATGAGTCGTCGCATCATTAGAAGACGAACTTTCCTCAGCTTGAAATGAACGCAGAACTTCGGCTAAGACGCAAGCATCTGTTAATAATTTCCCACTATAAATAAGGCGCTGCTCCGTTGGATCCTGTGAAATCGACAAAGATAAACTCCTTAAACTACTGCATATGTTCAGGACAAGCAAGACAAAAAAAAGGATACCATACCGGTTTATTTGGATAAACTTGCGCTAGATGCCATTTTAATTGCCGGACTGTCCAGGTATTAGGACACCGTACCGACACATCTTCAATGGCCTGATGTGGGGCACGAATGATAAGTCTTGCCTCACTCGACGTACTAGAATCAGGTTCCGAAGTCATCCCGACCGGTGGAAGATCAACTTTTTCTACTTACGAAACCGTATTTAAAAAGACGGCTTGTAACTAAAACAAAGAAAGCGGAATGTAAGTAAAGCTGCATAACAGGCACACAGTCTAACTGTTCGTGCCATTTTAGAGTTTATTAGAACGCGTTACCACCCCAGTATTTTCCAGTTTGCAAGCTAGTTTTTGCCCTAGTATTCTTCTGATGCAAGCTATGAACCGCATCGCTTATCGTCTGCGTCACAAAGAAATTAAGGTACATTAAGAAAAAAGGAACTAACTCGGGCAATCGTTCTACCTCTTCTACAATCTTTTTCCTCTACGTCAAGGTCTAATTCCCGTCTCCCATTGAGAGTAAGTCATGGTTGCATACGAAATCTCTGCTGTCAGAAGAACGCGAATCATAAATTACGGACACTGTATACCTCCCTCCTCTTTTGGACAATTACATGGAAAAATTGCGTGGACCATTTTACTCTCAGTGTTTTTCAAGAATACTCTTGACAATAAAGTTTCACTATAATCCCTGGAACTAATCCAAAGGAATTTTTTGCCCAAAATTCCGAATCTCGAAGATTTCTCCTTGGTAGGTTCTAGACATCATACGCGAGATTCTTCATTTAAAAGTGAAAAGAAAATAAGAAAAAATATACTTAGTACTAGAAGATCGTCAACGTAATTTTCCCGTTCAGTCCATACAAAAACTGTGAACATAGCGGCCTTAAATATCTTGTTTTACTGTTCACAGCTTTTCTGCTGACCTTGCGCATCCAAGGTCTAAGTTTACAGTGGACCTTGGCACAGTAGCTAGTTCCAAAACCTTACTGCAAAATACTGTCCACCGAGGTTACGCCGCACATTTTTCGCATTCTTATATAATTATACATGCCTTGGATGACAAAGGCTGCCCATAGGTCTCGCCAACTTCGTTAATACCTACGGGCACAACAATGAACGATTGGATTGTACTTACATGGATTTTGCAACTCTGAACGTAAACAACCCCTCGTTGATAACACTCACGAGTCGCTACGTAGTTTGTCGCGCTCTTTCCTTCGATCAATAATGTTCCCCACAGCTCCACTCTTAAGATAATAACAATGGTATATCCGAGAGTAACTGGAAGAAATCTTTGCGAAAACGGGAAACATACAAGAAACACGTTCACTTCAATGTTTGTTGCTGGCCTGCCGGAGTACCTATGACCAAAGTGAAGACAGCCTTCGCAGCTTCGTATGAAAAGTTTCCAGTCTACACAAAATGGCCGCAAGCTACAAACCACGTATTAGGTTGACGCCAATGGGCGGGGCAAACGGCGTGGGACAACTTTTTTCACAACGACAGGAAGGTAAGTTCGCACCGGACTGCCAAATTGGTTCCCAATACATAAAATATGAGAAATATTCTCTTTTTTTGCGTTCTTTATGAACAACCACGAGAGAAAGATGCGAACAACGATAAAAGAACGCGAACGTTCGACGCTTTTACCTATAATCGTGAAAGTTTGAGTCAAATGCCTCATGGTCGTTCATGAAAGAAACGAGAACGGTGAGTTACATAAGCTAACGAAGACATGTTGGGGGCATGTAAAAGGGAAAGCTGGAAACTTTCCTTTTGGAAAAGGGAAAGTCAGGTCTTTTTCCAACAGCTTACCACCGAGCGACCCTTGACCATGAGTATGTTACCATGTAAGACGTAAAAAGAAAGTGAAAGCCTCAAGAGAAAGGTGGAAATCGAGAGCTCATTTTCATTCGGTCCCAGGCCCGCCTCCGTCGGCCCGGACTGGAATTCGTCGCTAGCGCTTCAGTGGGACCGAAACAGGGCAGTGCTAAGAAAGGAAGTGCGAGTAAGCGCTGGAGTTTCCCTGCTCCAATTCTTTAATCTAAGGTCCTACTCTTCTACGTAACGGTCCACTTGGCATATTATCATTGGTTCCACAGCAGAGCACAGCGTCATTGTACTGGTATCGAATTCCCTGGGAACTACAGCAAGGGCTCAAAAAGTAATCCTTTTAATATGCGTACGAAGGAGAAGTTATACGTAAGCAAGGGCGTAGCAAGTTTAACAGAACATTCTGACTAGTAGAAAAATGTCTCAAACTCCCTGGAGAAATGCTGCCACTTTGTTGGTGGCTGCCCGCGCCAATTACGTACATTCCAGTGTCGCTGTTTTGCGCAGCAAAACAAATCAAGAAGCGGTTACTATCGTTGAAGATAACCGGTTTGACTATCGATTACTCTTCCTTAAGAGGAGCGCTAAATCTGGATTCATGGCTAATACTTACGTTTTCCCGGGAGGTTTGATAGAGAAAACTGACAGCGCTTCCCAGTGGGTTCCTTATCTTGAGAAGAATGCGTCTGAGGTATTTCGCTCTCTCACGAAGCGCTGTGCGCAAATTAGAGGACCTCGGCCACCTTTGTACACCCAACTTGACGAAATTACTTGCCGAATAGCAGCTGTGCGAGAGACGTTTGAGGAAACAGGACTACTTCTATGTTCTCGCGTATCATCAAAGGGATCTATTATTGTTCCGGATGGTGAACAAGAGCGAATGGGAATTGACATTGAGGATTGGCGACGTAAAGTGTATGCTGATTCCAGCCAGTTCTTCGTACTTTGTCAAACATTTGATCTATATCCCGCCATTTCGCATTTGCACGAATGGAGCAACTGGCTGACCCCAGCAGGGCCAAAAAGATACGATACTATATTTTATTTTACAATATTGCCCGAAATTCCGCGAATTAGCATTGATCAAAAAGAAATTATCAACGTGCAGGTAATGTAGACCTGTCATTTATGTCCTCTTTTTATTATTTGTGTAGTCTTATGTTGAAAATTGACCGTAATTTTTGCTTCTGTATTGCGGTCACAGTGGACCACTCCTCTAGCAATCTTGGAGCAATTCAAAAAGAGCTCTCTGAAACTGGGGCCTCCGCAAGTCTACGAGATGTGCCGCTTGGCCAACATCCAAGATTTTGCGACCTTGTCCAAGTTTATAAATGACCGTGAACCCTTGGGCTGTTCTCGATGGATGCCAGTCCTGCAACAAATTACTCGGGAGCCACCAGTACTTCCATTCTTGCTACCAGGTTTGAGCTTTTGCACACACGAGACCATTGGTTAACATAAAGTAAACTGGAATTCTATTCTTTAACACAGGAGATTCGATTTACCCTTCTGCCGCGGACAACGACAGCAATTCTCATATATCTTCATTACCCTCCGATCAGGATCGTAGTCAATGCGAATCGCGACATCGCATGGAATATAGTTCACCCAAAGAGGTCCAGTTAATCTGCAATATACAAGATCCTTGTGGACACTATCAACCCCTAGAATATCCGAATCTGAATGGGAAAAGTTCCTCAAAGCTTTAAAAATACAGTCGTTTCCCCAAGTCGTCCGCAGTGAAAGAAAACCGATCACACTGCCGTGCAAATAAAAAGGCACAAATGGATATATATTAAAATGACGAATGCGTAATAGTTAGGACACGCAAACACAAAACAAAGCCATCAAATTCATAGTTGCACTGTCCATGGTTTCCGTAAGCTATCATCGAAAGTAGACGAGTGACCATAAAGGACCTGTAAAAGACTAAAATACACAAAGTGGGCTTTGTTAGTACAAAGCACGTCAGTGTTATACAAAGCATACGAATTTACGAAAAGTTGCTTAGTCATCACTTTCACCAGGAAGTGCCACCCTGTTGATCTACTTATGAGCGAACTAGCATCTTTCGCGAGCCATCTAGCACAAAGTCGCTAGTCTTTTTCTGAAGAGAAATCGCAGCAGCAACCACAGTGACTGTCCTCTTACTTTTAACACTCCTTGGTGAAAAACACCTTCAACTTATTTTTAAACTTACAACCTGTTGCCTCAAAATACGTGTACAGAAAAGAGTAAAAGAAGGGAAAGTTGCCTCACGCAAGAATACGGGCTACGCGGATTGTGGCTTTGTATAATATAATAGATAGTAGAATAATTGCACTAAAGGAATTACATTCCCTCATTTTTTGTTGATAAATTAAAACCTATTACAATCTTATAAGTCATACTTAAAATTACCACGAACTGGGAGAATGAAATCTAGTCACAATACATTGTAGGGCATCCCATAAGAGCAAGCTTAGAACCTACCTTAGACGGAAGGTGAGCTGAAAACAACTTTGCTGGGAACAGGAATGTGACGTCTCGGCCTGGGTTTTCTCCGCCGCGGATGGCTTCGGTGCTTATAAAATTGATAAAATAGAACCAGAACAGCAACCGTGAGGCTGGACATTAATATTTTGGTCCACGGCTCCCAGTAAACAGGGTTTTGTACAAGGTTTGTCACTCCGCTCCAGCTCGTGCTCCAGCCTTCTGGTTCCACCGGCTCCATAAGAACGGGTCGCACAAGCATGTTGGGCTTTTGTAGAGGGATTAGCGAATCCTCCATTCCCAGCGACAGCAATTTATTCGACTTGTACAGATTGCTAACATTCAAAGTTTCATAAGAGCGCAAGTGCTAGATGAATTTCCAGTTAGCCTTACCTAGGAGCCGATTTGTTCAGCGGCACAGGTGGCGCCAACGACAATTGAGGACAAGCTGGAATGGGGCGAGTTTGAGTGGAACCCAAACCAGGATTGAGAACTTTCGAATAGCTATCAGGACCCAAAGCCATGAAAGCACAAGCAGATATTAAGTTCAGGAAATAAGAAAAGCGCGGTAGACACAATATTAACAGTGAAACTTAGAATTACCGTTTTAACTGACTGCCCTCCATACGCTGAGGCAACTCGCTTGACGCAGCAATTCCTTCACTTTTCGCGTTTTGAAACACCGATGGAATCTCACCCGTGCTGACGTACTCCAAAATAGCATCAAGCATCCAAAAACAGTCCTTTTGCAAATGGCTGTTATCAAGGCAGTTAGAGTCGCCGTACGCAACCAGCTTGCCGCCCTTGCCTTTCACGTCTGTTGAATAGAAACCCAAAATTGGAATGTCTTCCGTATCTCCGGGCTCACTGTCCAATACTTCGTTCCCTATGGGCCAAAATCATGACACAGCATGTTTTAGTGCATCAGTGAACAGTAATTTACAAATTGCACCTTGGTCTTTAAGTGGCATTCGAATCACCAATCCGTCCGAAGGGAATCTGGCTAAGGAAGTACCCGATGCAAAATAGATATCACGACCTCCTAGCTTAAAATCCCCTTCATATACTCTGTCCCCGAAAGCGGCACCCCACGGGGCAAGTAATTCATTTAAAGCTGGAATATTTGCTCCTCCTGTATCAGGCATCCACCATTGCCTAGATACACATAAGTAATACAAGCAGAAAATCAATGAGTGAGGTCACTGAAAAACGAATTTATAAAAGAAAAAAGAAAACAATGGGAATGTGAGAAAACTATCACACAGATAAAAGAGGAAAAAAAAAACAATAAAAATAAATAAATACCTCGTGTTTTCATCGTAAAACTTCACTTTACGCATAACCGAGACATTGTACCAGTCTGCAAATACAATCAGAGATAGGCCTTCTTCCACATCTTTCTTGAACTTTTCCATTTCTTCAGGAAAATATTCTTCTTCTGGATCCACTAGCAATAAACTGCCATATTGCCTTGCGTCAAAGCAAGTAAATGGTGAACCCAGCACTTCCACATAGTATCCACTGCTTCGCAAATGCTGATACATATCCTAAATAAAGCAAGAGTAGAGTTAGAACTACTTCTGCGTCTCACATTTTGACCGTACTTTAAAGTTCGTGTGGATGTGGTCTCCATTCCAGTCTAGCGGATCGTTCTTCATTTTTAAATTGTCCCGAGGAAAATAGCCCGGTGGATATCTCAGGTTGTGGTATTGGTCCCATAAAATGCGCTTACTAATACGGAAGAAAATGTTTTGAACAAGTTAATACAACATAACATAAAAAGAGTACAGACTGATAAATAAAAAGATTTCTACTAAATATAAATAAGAAAAACGAAAAAATCACACCTTCCTTCCACCAAAGAAAACAAAACTATATATATCTCTTTCGAGATCGGAATCAATCGATGCTCCACAACGGGAGATCAGAAATGCGCTGCTAGAAAATCCGAAAAGGTCTTTAAATAGTAACAGTATATAATTATAACACAGTACAATAACAATATTGAAAGAAAACATAAGCTAAACAAGAGGATATGAAACAAAAAAAATATCACATGAGAAAAGTAGATAAAACACGTATCCTTCGAGGAATGCATCAATGCAGTTTTCATAAGAGTAGATTCATATTTACTGTCGAGGAGGCGTGGAAATAATTTTCGCTCGCAAAGGCAAAGTAACTGTGGAAACCCTGGCCTCTTCTTCGTCGTCCCCTGGCGGTGATTCTACCGTCAGAGAAATATCCCCCTGTGCGATGCCATCCCACTTGGCCGCATCTTTAGACACAACTAAATATAAAGAAAAATGTATAATTTTTTTTTGCTTATAATTATAAGTATGTCCAAATCTACCTATCGAAATGGCTAAGTAACCAGACCACGGCCAGAGTACGTCCGAGTACGAAAACGACAATTCCAGAAAATGACCAAACTGAGGGGTGTACGGATGCCATTGCGGTTTCCCCAAAATTTTCCCTGTCACTCCCATACTATTCAGTATCGTTACATTAACAATCGTAGCCATAGCTCCATGATAAAGAGGTTGGCTGCAATACGGCCACATATACTGGCACTCAGTCAAATCGATATAGCTAGATAATTGCGTAGTTTATTAGTTTATTTTCCAATAATTGTAAGTGTTCAATACCTGGGGCTTAAACTAACATGTGGATGATGTGCGGTCAGAACATGATAGGCACGCAATAGATCCAATTTTCCGTGTCCTTGCTCAAACATATTGACACCAGGGAGCCTACGCGCGGAAGCCATTAGGGCTTGTTTGACACTAGCAGGGTTTACACTGCTCCCGCGTTGATAAATGGCGCTAAGATAATACTTCCAATTGTTCCCTATTAGGTTAAGGACGCTGAGAAAAGTACCTCGAGAGTAAAGCTACGGCACCAGCGACAACAGGTGAAGCAACGCTTGTACCTGACAGTGAGCGACAACCACTTTTAATGCTGGAGCCCCGAACGGCAGACCCATAGGTAACGATGTCAGGTTTCACTCGCCCATACCTAGGTAACCGAATTTAAAACTTGAAGGCTTGTGCGGCAAATTGGGATGTTTTACCCTCCTGGCAGTTCCCAAGTTGTCATTCCCCTTGAAGAAAACCTGGCCATTTGATCTTCAAAATTGATACCGCCCACTCCTATCACGTCCATTTGGTCAGCAGGATTGTTAAGCGTTCTAGACCCCCACACAAGCAAGTTGGGTTTGAATTACGTGAAGAAGAACTTAGGCGATGACACCCATATATACCCATAAAGCGGACCGTCGTTTCCGATTGCAGAAATCATGATCACTTTGTTAGCCGTGAGCTCCCACACTTTGTCAATAAACGGATAGTCCATAAAATCTGGTCCTCCGATACTCAGATTGAGTACATTAATCTTTTTCAAAATGGCATAATTAAAGGCATCTAAAAACCACGAGGTATACGAGACCTAATGAACGTAAAGACAAAAAATATACAAATAACATAAATTAATAATTATGAAAGTTACAAAAACAACCGACGCTTTTATTAACACTAGGTTCATACTTGATTGTTGGTAAAAACGCGGTAAATGTGAAGTTCCGCATCAGGTGCGAATCCTAGGCATTCTTTGGACGAAGCTATAACACCGGCTACAAAGGTACCGTGACCTAGTCCGTCATCCAAAGTTTTCTCGTGAGTCCAATTTGTCCGCTCTTTGATCTTCTTAAAATGAGGGTGCGTTTTCGCTACACCCGTATCAAAAACTGCCACTTTTACTCCCTTCCCTAAGACAAAACATGGTTACATATTCAAACTTCTTTTGCAAGGCCGGCCAATAAAAACAAACCTGTAATACCCATTCCCCACAACGCGTCCGCTTGTAAAACACTCGTAATTTGGCGAGGAACTGCTCGTAGGAGTCTTCTACTACTATACCTACCCGTAGAATGCCAAAAAGCGCTGCCCTAAATAGAACATAAACTGTTCGTTGTTTGAATACCAGTAATAGACCATAAATTACCAGTGATAGACTAGATCTACCCATTCGACGGGCAGAAAACCACCGAAGCCGATCACAATCTTTGCCTGGGCATTCATAAGACTTCGTATGATTGGACACCTCATCCTCCAAGGCGTCATTTGTATCGGTATCGTTCGTGAATTTTAACGTTCTTTGAACCAATCTTTGTGGTGTTACTCGCTTGACGCTGGGGTGGTCTGAAAGTGCATCCAATCCTTCACGTTTGTTTGATTCGGTAATCTGCGAACACGATAAAAGGGAAAGTTTGACAACAGATTTCACTTTGATTTCTCAAGACCTTACTTCAATGATGTCAAAGTCACTTGGGAAATTGCTGGCTGCATTGTTTCGAGGCTTTACTAGCCAATTCGTAATGCCCGAGGAGTTTAAAGCGCTAGTTATAAACCTTAGTCTCGTACTTGAGTTATAGTAACCACGAAACACAACAATATATTCTGAGAACAACATAACCCATGATAAGACTTAATTTAAACTGACAAACAGGAGACATTACCATTTTTTACTATACTGCTCCTGTAGCTTACGAGGACTCTCTCAGTTGCGACACCATTAGTGCAAGTAGGCACTTTGGCGGGATCCTCTTGAATGCTAAACAATACTGTGCCGGTAAGTACAAGGATGAACAATTGAAAGGAAAAATCCATCTAAGCTCTTCTGTGTAAAATTTCGTGGGAGCGCGTTATCTAAACAAGCCATGTTTTAGCAACTACTCTGTTAGGAAACACTCTTGTGTACTTTGTGATTATTAAAAGAAGCAGGCACCTTGAATTAAAATAACACTGTTCCTTACAATCGAAATCCATGACATCAAATGAACATGTATGACTACCAGCTATGATTTACATAGAAAAAGTATAATGGGATTGAGTCACATTTGCAAAATTATGTCCAAGAATCAATCGTATTTTCTTTTTAGATACGTCTCGCAAATTTCCTTTTGTTTACATAAGATTCGAGACCCTGATTTCCATTCATTGTTTTCAACCAATTAGGTTCTTGTTAAACCCTGAACTGCGGACGACAACTCCAATTTGAATCTTTGTTTCGTTCCCGGTTCATGCACTCAATAATATTTATTGGTCGGGGAATCGACCGATTGCCCAATTCAGCTGTCTTGCCAAATTAACTGATTGCGTAATTTCGCCATGTTCAGACGTCAATAACGTGTGTAACATGCAGCAGTTTGGGCAACCAATGAGCAACGGCTCCATGAGTGGCGGGAAATACTTCATGGAGGCCCAAAGACGGCTAAGTTAATTTTTTTGCAAGATGGTGAAATGATGCTGTAGACCAATTGAACGTAGCCAACTTTGGACATCATTGGCATTCCATCTCGTCGGTTTCGCCTTTTCTTTGCCACCAAAAAAAGGGCTCGGGACACGTCAGCCGCTAGTTTGTTAGAATGGGGGGAAATTACGTCATCGGGCCCCAAAAATAGCGATCCCCAAATTGCCAATAATTTTCCCTTTTCAAAAAATGCCAATAGCTGGATTGAACACTTGTGAATTATAATGGGGAATTATTATTCCAGTTTAGCGAACTTTAGTACATGATTTTTAACAACTTTTTTCATGGAAAAACATTGACTCATAATTGCATGAAGCTGCTTAAATTTTTTTAATCTTCTCCAATAATTTGCAGTTACTTGACAAACATTTTCTAGTTTTGATAGGTGACCATATGGAAAGCTTTCTAGCATGAAAGTTCTCGGTATCCGTAAAAAGCAACTTTAGTGTAAAAATTTATTTTCTGTGAAAAACAGTTTTGATAACTTTAAGTGAAAAAATTTCCAACTGAGACGTTCAATTAGCACATTACTTTGAAAAAATCGGGTAAGATCGGGTAATGCGATCGCATACACTGTAAAGAATTGTTTCGTGAATTTACAATGATTCGTTGTGCAGCAAAACATTACAAGGAATTCACTGTAAAAATACTTACAAAAACCTTTTTTAACACGAATTTGTGGTACAAAAACATTACAAAAGTATTTTACAGTTAAGTCCTTCTATTTTTTTAAAAAAAAAAATTTTGCTGCACTGTAAATTATTATTGATTTTTTTTCAGTGTATCTAGACCATTTCCCATGTAATTCGCCTATGTATACGCCATATCATCCTGAGGCCTCAATGTAGACTATCATTCCTATTGGTAACCACCACAGTATATGCTGCTGAAAAAAAAAAGTCTCCGGAAGTTCTAAGCACTTTTTCTATTGTCCCTTGTCTATGCATCGGAACTACTCCTTTGCATTGCAACGAAATGTTTAGTGAAGATCTGTTTGACCATAATGCGTTTTTTGAGACACAACCGTTCACAGTTTTCTTAATTGTATAGCAGCACATGTGTCATAGAAAGCTGTGATTTGTTTTACCAATGTAGCCAAGGTTTTCTATGAATCGCATCCTCGTTTGCTCCTGTTAAATAAAGCTTTCAGATTGCACATTTTTCAGCAAACGAGACATTTCTCATAAACGTATCCTTAATGTAAATGTGGTGCCCTCCAAATTATTTCCCTCGTCATGACTCATCAGCCTTTCTAGTTGTGCAGCTTTTTAAAGAATGTAAAAATAATCAATCTATTCACCCGTTGAAAGAACTACTGTGTCTCCATGGCCTGAAAGGCATATTATGTCGAACTCGGTTATAGAAAGCCGGTAAGAAAAGCCGATTTGTCTTGTACACATCAGGAACGTGGTACTTCATGTTTCACCAGAAACACGAAGTTCTAATATACAGGAAACTACATGTATTGGAGATTAGGCAGTAAACACGTGGAAGAATGTGCAAGGTAATCCATCCTCCGTGTAAAACGCCAAAACTAGAGCACTTTTCGCTTTGGCGTGAAAGAGATAACAAGATTAAACCCGCAGGCCAGAAGAACGATACAACATGCCTGGCAGGTCGTGGCTCCTTTCTTGTCACTTGGTTGCGTTAGATGGCCTGCTCAATTCCATTAGCCAGTTCATGAAATAATCAAGCCAATCTCGGTGAAACGCCCATGGATAAAGCACTGGGAGCGAACACTCGGAAATTTACTTTCGTACCCAGAACCTCTCCCTATTTTGCTGCAGTGCCTACAGAAATCTCAGAAAACGAATGGTGAGGCGACGGCGATTAGAGCCTCCTGTTATTGACCCTCTCATCTATAACTAATTTTCCGATTCTAGAAAGCCCAAGTTTGGACCCCTTAGCGCTGCTTATTACGTTTCTCTGGCTCCCATTTGGCTTCTCTCATTATAATCCCATTAGACACTGTGTGGCTGTGCCCTGGTAATAACTTTGTGGGCAACACGCAGGTCATCTAAGAGCCTAGCATCCTGATTATCTTAAGATATCCAACAATCGTACTTTCCGTAAGATTTGCTAGCACTCCCTTGGTGTTGTGTACCCTACCTCGCCGTAACTATTCTAGCGTCTTGTCAATACCCAAGGAAGTTGCTTCACTAATAAAAGGCACTGCGCTCAAGATGTAGTTTCGGCTGTTTTCAAATGTTCACATCAGGGGTTTATGACCTGTCTCTAATATCCTTATCCGAAGAGGGTCTGTGACGCTCAATCTGTGTAAAGTAAGAAGGAGGCTGGTGCCAGATCTCCGCGAGAACGCTTTCCAGATCGACGAAGATTGCCGTGCTTCTAACGTTGTGGTCCAGCGAGCCGCGAAATAGAGTTGTGGCCGTTGCAGACGAGCAAAGTACCAGTTGATGTGAAGCGAGAAGATGCCTAATCCCATACTTGCCATCTTTTCTACAAGCGTACCATGACCGACAAATCTTAGCCCTCGGTCCCCAACGCTACATCACACGCAACTGCGTCGGAACATACCCATTAAATACATACAGTTACAGACCGGCTTGTTTTGAACGAAAAAAAAGCTAGAGTACACCTTCGGTAATGAAACTTTGAATGAAACCACGCCTAATTTAGAGGCGGATCCCGTTCTTCTCCTTCAAGGTGTAAAGTGAGCCAGAAGCTTTTGAGAATACGTAGGAGTTGTCTGTAGGAATAGGTCTGACAGGGTGTACTATATTGGAAGTGTATGGCTAGATGCAAAACAGAAGAATAGTTTCTTGCTCGCTTATCTGTGACAAGCTGCCAAAATGTTTCACAGGGAAATAGCCCCCAACGCTCTTAAATGCTGAGCTCGCGTACTAGAACCAAGCTATGCCCTAGCATTCTGCGTCGAGAAATAAAGTCAAGGGATATTAGCATGAAACACCAGTGACATGAAACGCCCTTTGACACCCAAGTTATACAAAAAAGATTGGGTCACGCTGAGGTTATAAAGTCAACGGGGGTTCAAACGCAAGCTCCCCAGAGATAAAGGGGAATGCCCTACGCTGTTAGTATTGCACCCTGCGTTGTCCTGCAGAACGTCGTCCGACCCCCACCGAAGCTCAGCAGCAGCAGCAACAGCAGCAGCCACCCTCAATCAGCAGTCAATTGGCATGAAATGAATCGACGGTCGTGTCTTTGTTGCCCCCTAATCAGGAAGGAGGAACATATCACACTGAGCGCAAAGAAACCAGAACAAACTGTAACAAAGAGCACAATAGGTTTGTCTACGAATCCTATTTTGATTACAGATCAGTTAGGGGAAATGCATGGACAGGCAAGTGCCCTCATTTCCCCTTTTGACATAATCATTATTAATATAAAAAGGTTTCGCTGTGCTCTTAACGTCGAAGGGCTTTCGATAAAGGAAGTAACGAGTATCTTGCTTTTCGCTCGTTTTCTGATAGGTTCAATAATGCATGCGTGGGGAGTACAAAAGGTGCCATAAAAGCATGGCTTTTCCTAGAGAAACAGCCCGTGAACCTTTTCGTGTGGTAGATAACAATCTAATTAAGAAGTATGCTTAATCCTTTCTTAGGACTTCCTTACGTTCTAACCCCGGCCCCTTTTTTTAATATCTCTTCACTACTCAAATGTTGTACCCGTGACCGATATGATTTACACATGCTATAGCGTCAGGGACTCAGACCCATTCTTTCGAGGGTGGGAAACGATCGTGACGAAGTGTTAGAAACGGCCATGATTGCCAGTCTCCAAAAAAGTTCCAAAATGAAGGCACTCCGGTGGAGAGGAAAGTCACTTCGAGGAAAACCAGGCTGGTCACAATAGATTGTAATGGATGTCCTCATTGTTGTCATGTTTCGGCCTGCGTGAAGTCGTATGTGTGAGGTTATGTTCGACTAAATCATTACAGGAGTATTCGCTGTTCATCAAATCTGGGTCTATATATCCTCATAAGGAAACTTTAAGCATAAAACGCCGTGGTGGTAAGTTATTAGCTTCTTTTTTTTAGAGGCTGGGAGAATCGTTCTGACGAAAATAGAAAAGAGGTAGACGGCTGCGAAATCGGTAATTTGACTGGGATCCGCCCTGCATTCACGCTACGTACTACACGTCACATGGTACACTCAAAACCATGTATAAAACACAGACTTCTTCTTTCACTCGTAAAGCTGCTCCTTTTTTTCTCTCAGTTTCTTCAGCCAAAAAGTAATTCAGCCATGGTTGTTACTTCCACAATAGGGGCTGTTTTTAATGAAATGAAAACAAAAGGTCTTCTGCGAAGAGGAGACGAAGGATTGCCTGGTCAGGGAAAAATAACTTAATTTACTGCTTTCATAGCCATTGTTAACCTTACAGTAGAAGTATTCTTAATCACATCCTTTCTGTTCCACACTGAAGAAAAAGCTGTAGATTTCAATCTTCTTTTTACACAGACGAAATTTTACCCATCTTTAACACAAACATGTAAATACTGACGACACTCGTGTCGTAGGTAATCAGAATGTAGCGAACAACTGAAAATATATCCAGCGTGAATACAGTGAGCCGGGACTAAAAAGAAAGAAGTGTTTGAATTTTTTTAACATTTTCCCAACACACGAAGTGGTAATCAACTCAGAAAAACTGTAAGAGAGGCAAAGAAAATGTTCTGTTTCCGACCAGTAATGTTCAGAAAAGAAAATTCAATAAAGTTCAGGAAAGTAAATTACCACTCGTAGCGCGATTTCAGTAGCAGTGACTCACGCGAGGCTACGCAGTCATACGCGGGATTAAATTACGGTAGAGGTGTGATTACTTGGTTTTTTGATTGTTACGGATTGAAAGCATAGGGTTAACACACCCTTTTAAAACAGTTTCGGTCAACTAGTGTAAGAAAAAAAGGCCAGGTTGGCGTGCAACCAGCAAATTTGTCCAATGACAAGTGCTAATCAGACCGTTGTTGCTGTGGCTCCCAGTAAGCAGACACAGGCGACATGACATTGGAGTTTCCGGTTGAGCCCCTTATGTGTTATGCCGCACTAAATTCGACACCCTTGGCTTCGTAGCGCAAATTGCACCCGGGAAACCTGGCGCTAACCAACCACAACTCGTAAATCTTCTACACCCATAACATCCATTTGGCCTTCCTTTCACAGCCCCTTGCTCTAGCACCTTGTTATCTACCTGGCTTTACGGATTGTTGTCAAAGAGCGAAGGTACCAAGAGCAACAGCACATCAGCAGCCATTATTTTCTCCCTCCAGTTGGTTCGTTACGCTAGAAAATCCCAGTGGGCTTTCCCATTACTTATTCAAAAGCCTGCGGCAGCAGGACAAATGAACAAAAACTTCAGAGTGCCAGATTAGAAGGTTGCTGTTAGCTCAATGTCCGGCAGCGTCCTACAGCATGAATGAATGTTTCACAGTCAGACGAAACGTAAGTCATGCGAGAGAGGTTGTTTTCTGTACGCTGACGCCGGGAGCAAATTTCTTTGGTGAACTTATTTTTTCCCCCCTTCGGTTCACGCATTTGAAGAGAGAACAGTAGTGCATCCGGAACCAATAATATCACAGGGAAATTATGCTCACGGTCATAGGTATGTTGTCACTCCTATCATTCTTGCGTTTCGCGGGTTTCCGGATAACAAAGCAAATCAAACAAGAGCTAAGGAATTACTACGTTTTTTTCTTGACGGCACACGTTTTTCTCTTCAAGCCTCGTTTGTCTTTGTCACTTCTACAGTTCCTCAAATGTCCATCATTTCGAACATGTGGAAGGTGCTCCCTGTCCCATCGCTAATTTTCCATGCCAGGTGGAAATAAAAGAGCGAGCTATTCCCTTGTACTCCCCTTCATTTTCCTGTTTTTTCAACTGAGACCCACAAACAAACTCCGAATTGGACGATAAATCCTCTCGGGTTTCTCTAAAAGAAGTACGGTTTTGGTCGATTTCTAAAATGCTAACACATCTGATTTGCGGTCTTTTTTTTGTGTGTGAGTCGGCACCATAATTGAGACGAGTCCTGATTGGGTAAGCCTACCGTGGATTGACTAACAGGAAGTCAGGTCAGCTTTTCATTAGTGGAGCTAACACTATAATATCATACCCAAATTTTCGCTCCGGACGTGGACTGGCATTAGCGTCGCGTATTCTCAACCTTAGCCCTGTTATTACCAAGTTAAAAGGCGAGCCTGGGTGCTTTTCCCAGGAAACACAAGACAGCTACATGACTATCAGATACGGAGTTTCTGTCGTGTCGTGTATCTAATTTGCATGACTTGTGTCGTTTCGTTAAGTTGCACACAAACTATATACCAACCCACTCCCTTTTAATATCCCGACAGGAGCCAAAGCTTACTCGACAACGCACAAACAGTGGAAAGGGAAAACCTCTGGCACTTCTGCCTATGATGATTATCGGACTCCTTCGACCAATCCAGCTCTTCCGTTATATTTGAATAGCCTACCCCTAGCGAACAGAAGGTTTTCGTTTTTGTCTACGAGAGAAACGAAGAAAGAACTGTTTTAAAAAGTTAACTTCAACATACCGTAGTTAAGTCTCCTCAGCTACCCGGCCTAACATTTTTATTTAGTCCTACAAATATCGAGGAAAGCAAGCTATCTAGTGAACTACAATTTAATTAGTTTTTCTTCACAAACAAGAAAAGATTAGCAAGAAAATTTTAGTACAACATTAGCAAGATTAGCAAGGAAATTTTAGGCAACGTATGCTGAATGACGAGTGATCAAAAAGTATCAGAATCATATTATTTGTGGCAATTAAAGGAAAAGGATGTACAAAATGAGTGTTATTTATGGAGAGGACGCTTCGCTTCTTTAAAGTAATTTTCTTAAGTTGTAAGAAACTTTTTGTCCCAGCAAATCTTTTGTTTTGTGTGTTTCCGTAATATTTTTGTTATCCCACACCTCTTCACGCACTAAACGTACCCCATACTTACTTTGGAACTGCTTTGGTCAAGAGACAGTATAGGCCATAACCAGTGCACCATTTTAATAGTTAAAAATAATCTGTTCGTTATCTGATTTCTGTGGTCCAAAACCATTCTTTGTATTTACTACGTCTTCGCTGAACCCTACAAGAAGTAAACGAGCGCATCCGACTTAGAAAGAAATGCGTCACATCATTTGTTGTCGATACAATTGAACTAAATTGCAGCCTCGTTCAAATCATGTGTACTTCGTGTCATAGTCAATAAGTAGCCTATATAAGTTCCGTTAACTCTGCACTCATAGGTTTGATTGATACGAAAACGTAGAAAAAAATAGAGCCCGAAAAGTATTAATCTTCCCTATTTCACTTGCAAGTACTGTAATTCTGTTTCACAGACAACAGTACTTCAGAAAATGGAACGGTACTTAACTTATTTGTATGTTTTCTAGTCAAAGTAAAAACCACTGTACTAGAAATTTGAAGAATCTTTCTGATTTTGTTCAGAATACACTTCACGTGTCCTAAAAGCTCTTGAATACAATATTAATTGATAACTTGTATGTTGCGTTTAACTTTCTTACCTATTTCGTGACTTGTGTTCTTAACACTTACCTTGTGTTCTAACACACATTTTTCCGATGACCCTTTTGGCAGTCAATAACACTAATGGCATTACAATTTGATAGTTTCCTTTATGGTTCCTCGTGACTTTTCGGCACTCAGAGCAGAGGTAAACTGTAGGCGGAAGAAGAGAAAATATACCATACTAATCAGACCGCTTTCAACGAGCTGAAAAATGACTTGGACTTTACCTACAGCCAGCCCCTCAAAACCACCCTACCATCTCCCTCACCTTTTTTGCTCGTAAAAAAATGGCTATTTTTGCTTTCCTTACCCTCAAAAAAGTTCGTTCATCAACTAGACAGAAGAATTTTGCTACATCGGTTCAGGCTTCCAGCTGAGTGACCCGTATATAGATCAAGTCTTATAATCAGTCTTATAAGGGAGACTTACGGTGAGTTTCACACCCAGCCCCATTTAGGCCTGTGATAAACGAACTTGGGCTCCGTAATGGCATGTCTCATCCAGGTTTCAAGCTCGCATGGTCGAGCAGTAAGGTCGACAGAAGTTTCATACAAACTTGGCCAAAACGTGGAGCTGCGACTGCTTATGAGTTTCGGGCCATCAAATCACAGCGTGTTTCCTCTATAAAACAATCAGTCGCCACTCCAGGAAACAAGCCGCTTACACCGCGAACGGACGAACAGACTTTCGCTGTAATTAACTTTTCTTAACCCATTTTAGCCCATCTACACGCTGGGCTATAAGATATAGGAACACCAAACAAAGCATGCTCAACCCATGTCTACACAAATTATACCTTAAACCAATGAGACATCTCGACGGTAAGAATACACCATTTTTTTATTTTCCTTTTTAAGACATCCAGTTATTAAAACTTGTCCATAGTTTTTTTATCGAATTTTTACATGAAAAAAAATAGATGAAGGACATTCGTGCCTATCTGGGGTGCAAGCTGCATTGATGGGGCTCATTTCGGAGTCATTGAGAAGCCCCAAAAGAGAAGAGCATGTGGATGGCTATCAACGAGTTGGGGACTCGTGAAGTGATACAGAAACCCAAAAAAGAAACTACCCGCCCTTTTGTCTGCTAAACGACGAGAAGCCGACGACTTGACTCTATGCATGCAGTTTGAGTTGGCTCTGATAGCGTAAGTTGCTGTGTATCAGGCGACACACATTGAGGGTTGTTTTTTGCCAGGGTCGGACAATTTAGGAAGGCTATGACTGCAGTACTAGTGTGGTGCTGGGCATTTGCATATTAGTGGGACCAAAACACGAACTTCAACGTCGCCATTTAAACCCCTTGCATCTTATCACTCCCCTTAGCCCAATAGAAACTGAGCCAAGCCCGCTTTTTTAACGCTTCAACGGCAAGCTGGAGTAGCAAATTTAGCTTCGCCTTGTGACAAGGCTCGGGGGTGCCATTTGAATAAATCAGAGGACAATGCCTGGGTAGGGCCCCGAATACCCTCGCCGAATTTGACAATCACAAGCTTGAACAACCGAAAGATGGTCTAGAATTCAGGAGTTGAGCATGCAAATGACTTGCTTAGGACAACACCACTCAAATGTCTCATAGCGCCTTTGGGGCTGTCTGCAACCACTTAACATGCATGGATTGGGAATTTACTGGTAACTCCCCGCTTCTACGAGTCTTATTACAAGTCCTTTCAAATTCTTCCAAAGCGTTGTGTACCAAGCAGCGGGAACTAGACGGCAAAACAAAATGTCTTGACGCTGTTAGGGGAAAAACTTTCAAGACTTCTCCAAGCTTCCCCGCATTTGCATATCAAGGTGTAGTTATCGTATCCCAAACGCCTATTAGTTTGGAAAGATTCCTATAAACTTCAAGTCTTTCAATTTTACAACGTTTTACGTGGCTTAAGAATCTGCCCCATCATCTTGGCGCTGTCCATGACAAAGCCGCGGCACGCCCCCCTTCCCCCCTCCCCGCACAAACACATACTAACCTTTAATGCCCTCTACCGCCCTCTAATTGTCTCAATTGATTCTCTATTGCCGTCTTTAAGTATCAGATATTCCTAAAGCCCATTCCCCGGCCCTGTGATTGGCTATTAGAGAGAAAAATGACGGTTTGGGAAAGAATAAAGAGAGAAAACAGCCTAATCCTCTGGGCTCTTATGAACAACTTTGGATAACGTTTGTTGTAAATTTCTGCGCGACGGCACTGAGCAATCACTTTTCTTACAGCTTTATGTACACCTAAATTGTGTTGCAAACGAGTGAGACACGCCCACACCATTGGGCGGACAACTGACTTCCAAATGCGTCGCTTTCTTCGCCGTGGGACGTGGCGCCGATTTTACTAGGAAGAGATACACCTTTTTGGGACGAATGGTAACGAATTTGAGAGAACTTGTGTTGTTCAGCGATCTATTACAAGGCATAACTCTGGGTACCTGTGTTGGTACAACTGAAAACCCAGTATATTGAGAGACTAATTTATAAACTCTTCAGGATGATTGAATCGAACGTAATTTACAGAAGGCTATCACGTCACGCAAGAATCCCATTGTTGCTGTTTTTCTCACAGGCAAGCACAGCGATGCCAATGCCTCTGAAGGCGCAGGCGCTTACGCGTAGATTGATGAATAGAGTCACACACGCTTTACTTGGTAATTGGATTCCGCAATTACTTAATGGAAACAAAACAACGTGGAAGCTTTTCCTGACTTTTATGCTAAGGTACAGCTCGACTGGCATTCCAAAGCCTTTGCACCGAGTGATAGACAGTCACATCCAAGTTGACATAAATCTCCGCATACGATGCGTAGAACTATAACGTATGGAAGGAGCGACTATCTGGTAGAGCTGTCACGTCCTGGATTTTCTTAGACTTGCTAAATGATATGCAAGCGTGAAATTTCTGAGCATGTGGGGTTTTGTGGAGGGTTGACATTCAGGAAAAGGATAAGATAAACGCCACTGAGTGACATTCTTACGACGTGACGTGCTTAGCAGATATAGAATTCAGATTTGGTTTTTCGTTTGTTTCCAATTTCTCGCAACTCTAGACGAAGGTGTGAAAGAACACACTATTTTCTAGACAGAGAACAATGTTATACTAACAATATTTTTAAGTGTCCTTTTATACGAAACGGTTAAGACTTGAAAAGTGGTCAAAAGACGAAGAACAAATCAAGCGAAGATGGCCCACGTGCCAACAATGTCACCTTAGTAGTGTGAACTGTTGTTGTTGGTCTTGTTGTGTCTTTGTCGTGTCAAAATCCTCTATAGTTAAACCTACCCAACACATACGTTTGCTGTGGCTCTTTCTAGTATGGGTGGTCGTCAGAAGCAGAACATACCGCACTAATTAGAGCGCCTTGGCGGGACGACATGAGAAGAATGTCCCATTTTTCTCCCTGCTGTCTTTTGTCTTTGTCTTGTGTTCCTTAAGCGACGAATTTGTTGGCGAGCACCCGAACTATATAATTGTCACACAAGTCTAAATGGCAATCAATTTGTGGTTTTGTGAGACGTATCGCTACAAGTTAGGAGCATAATTTTGGAAATATAACTCAACTCGTGTTATATGGAATTTCCGATAAACTTTTTCGCTAAGTCTTCCATCCGTACATAATTAGAAGGAGTCACAAAAGAAAATTTCCACCCATCTTTCTTTTGTCTATTTTGTTTCGAAGGTCTCCCAAAGGCTGAAAAATTTAGAGCCGTGAGTTCAAACTAGTTTGTCGTCAAGAAAACAATTAGGAAACAGGACTGTCATTCAACACTGAACTAATGACTAGTACACCAAGCGTGTAGCCTTGAAGCGAGCTACTTCTCAAATTATTGCGAACGTGTCATTAGATGCTGTTGTCTTTCAGCTTATTTTGTTTTTTCTCAATGACCACATAAAGTCACTAATCATACTTTAGTTCGAGTACCTAAGCATCTAACAACATATCTACCCTAAATTTCTGACAGCTGAACACGCACTACAAAGTCCACAAACTCTTGTCTTTTTCATGCCTAGGTTTATTTTTTTGGATGCATTGAAGCCTGCAATCTTTGCAAGAGATGTGAAAACAGCAAACTTGCTCCTGAAACCTCTCGATTGTGAAGGAAGAAAATTTCCAGATTGTGTGAAACTAAAAATAAATAAATAAAGGAAGCGTAATCTAACATTTGTAGCAAACTGATTTACTTCCGATGAAGTTGATAAGTGAAACGATTCCGGGAAGTTAAAACGCAATGGATTAAAGCATGCAAAAGAAATTTGGCACGTGCTGCGTGGGGAAGACGTATTCTTCATGGCATCTGAGCAAGAGCAGAACATTTAGTTGTTATCGAGCATCTGGCTTTTTAGTGCTAAGTTATAGCGAGTCGGAGAGAACGTAGAAAAACTTGGGGAAAACTGACACCTTAAATCTTTTCACGTGTAACTATTTTCAGCTAAGAACCTCAGATGAGTTCCCTCGCAGGCAGCATGCCGCGCCAGGCGGCAAAGATAGCGTTGATCGCCGCGTCCGCCAACATCTTGCAGGTTAACAGCAAGTAAAGTGGAGGAGCCTGTCGAGCGATTGGAATGCCACACCATCAAGCGTCTATGGCATCGTCGAGAGACGAGCGTCTGCCCCAAGTTTCCACTATGCACGCATTGCTTTTTCAATTTCAGCTGGATCAAAAAGGGCTAAATAAAGCTATTCAAGGCAAGAGTCGCGTCTATATGCTTGTGTCCTGCCCGGTCATAGGCACCTTATTGGCGCGCCAAACAGACCCGCACGCTTTCTCGCCTTTATCTTAGTCTTACGATAACCCCCCACCTTCTCTCTCTTAGCCGATCCCTAAACCTCCTTAAGAGCGTCTATGTGCAATTTCGTATTTTTTTTAACTAGTCTGGATAACTCTCCCCCGAAGTAAAATAGTCGTCTTTTTCAAGTTGTAAGGTATATGTTGCTGATGTATTGTATTTGTTGCGAAAATCATTAAGCTTTTATTACCCGATCTGTGGTTAGTTTTATGGTCTGTTTACTGTACATTTTGCGAGTCCTATTGCCCCACAAAAGTTCAGTACACCGAAAAAAAGTGTACAATAGGGTAAATGTAAAAAAAGGAGAAACGGGCCCCAACTTGAGAAAAGTGGCAGTCTAAGTGTGAGCTTTAGCGTTTCAAGTATCGTCGCTCGCTTGTGTGCCTCTTCATCGCAACATGGGTGGCAAAATTTCTTCTGTTCTGCTATCTTTTCTTCTTGCGAAGAAGGGGGTTGGGATGAGGCTAGCGGAGAATGGGGGTGTGCAAGTGTCACACACATATGCACTTTACATATGTGGACCTCACAAGATGCTCATCCACAGCGATGTATGCCCTTACCCATAAGGCGGTGCTAAGGCACTTTTAGGGAAAGAAGACAGCTCAGCATGGCTACGGATGACTTCCGGAGTCATCGGGCCTCGTAAACATGCCAAAGTAAGTTTGCACCGCTACGCAAGATGACGAAAAGATAAAATTGGCATGAGGAGAAAGAGGATGTTAGAGCGTCCCGAAGCAAAAGCAGCTCCAAAACAACGACCACGCTCACTGTCATCCGCTGCCATCAAGTTTGTAACACTTCCGAGCAAAGAATCTTGGCTTTCGCTCCTATCTTTGATGACAGACATACTCTTAGGCGAAATTCTTCTCTCAACTCAGCATCTCAACTTGCTACATCCTGGGCTTGGTCACGACTTGAAACACAACACTAAAAAGCTTTATTTTACGTGAGTTCCTTTGCCACCAAACAATTGCTCGAGCCGAGCTGAGCGACGGGAAGCGCCTGCAAGGAAAACATCACAAAAGCTCAGAAAGCGTTACGTACAAATGAAATTCAACTGATGTGTCTGATGAAGGCCCTACAAGTAATGAATATAAGTAACAAGACCGGAACTCCATAGACTTACCTCAGCTACATACGATATAACAATAGCACCTTTTGCGGGCACCCCAGTGGTGAATTATGACTGTTTACACAGCGCGTAAGCTATCTGCGGTCCTAGTGGGCATGGGAGCCTCGAACCTTGGCTTCAGGGTAAGGGCGACTCTCAAACAAACAAATAAAAAGGAGCTCAAGGAGACGAGCACTCTTGTATAAACTTTTTTTGCTGTTAACTGTAGTCAATTTTTCTCTTTTAGGAGCAAAAAAGACACAAGAAGTGTGAGTTAATTAGCACTTGATGATGATGACGACGGTGAGAAAGAAAGCTCCAAGCCACATGGTGTGTGGCTTGGCTTGTGAGCTACACAGGGCACATTAAGGTGACTTTATAACAAAAAAGAAGGACCATTCTTTTCGTACGGAAAAAGAAGCTGCGGTCGGCTACGCCGATATAAGGCTAAGGAGGTGGAACAAAAGACTGCTTGATTACTCCGCAGACTACTGCCACCATAATAATTTGACAGCCTTAAACTAACCAATTTTCATAGCCTGACAATTCGCAAGAATCTTTTCACAGCCACGCAACCACAGCCAACAACAAACCATAAAAAGAATAGTTATATTTCTTTTCCTCAACGCGCCTTTTTTTCTCGTCCTTCTTTGGGAGTTACAAGAACTCACGAATTTATTTGTGCGTTTGTACTATACATCTTATTTTGCTTAGCTTAAAAAAAAGAAAGAACCTTATAAGTAGAGGATTGAGCATTGAAAAAATGTCTACTAGCAATTTCAGCTGTCGACAAGTGCTTGGGTAATTCATCAACTTGGACTTCCTTGTAGAGCTGTAGCATAATACGGAGGGATGGTCCAAGTGGGCAGAACCTCATCAACTCGAAAAAGGATTATAAGAGAAGTTGATGATGAAAGAGGTTCAGAATTAGCTACGGCGACTCGTCTCACAGTTCTTTTAACACATCCTGACATGAAAGAAGTAGTGGCGTCGAATTTTATCTTCTACAAAAAATGTATGCGTTACATAAGCATAATATGACTAAATTGGAAACGGAAAGCAAAGCCAACATGAAGATACAGTGTATCGATGTCAGACCTGGGCAAATTCTACGAATGTGACAGTCAATTCGAATCAAATTCGTAATAATTTCCTAAAAGTCAATTCGTTTTTGAAATTTCAAAATTTACGTTAGTTTAGTTCAAATCATTTAAATTTTTTGAGAGTTAAAGTCAATTCAATTAATTTATTTTGGGCTATGGTCAAGTCAAGTACAAATACAATTCGAAATTTTAAATCAAGTAAAACAGACAAGTGACGTGAAAATTGAAATTGCGGCTCGAAAAAAGAGGTAACAAAAACAGTGCTTAAAAATTTTGTAAGACCCAAATAAGTTCATTCTTTATTACGTTGCACAGCGTCGAAATTAAAAAGAAAATTTTGAAGTTGTTTTCTCCCAATTTTTTTTCCAAAGTCAAATTCTACGGGTTCAGTCGTTTCTTGAGTCAATTGTATTCAATTCAATTTTTTTTGTCAGTGGACAAATTCAATTCAAATTCAATAGAAATTAATTGAATTTGAGTCAAATTTAATTCAATTAATTGAATTTCAAATCCGATGCTCCGATTTACTAAAAAGGGAGAGACACTTGCCTCCACACACATCTGTTTTCAGAGTACATTAGTAATATTCTGTATTTCGTACTGCCTATTTTCCAGTTATTCACCGTCAATTATATCTTGTCGCTATTACGACGTAATATTGTTAATATTCTGTCAACAGTGGCTATTTTGGTGTGATGAGCAACCATCCCCGTCGGAAGATTGTATTTAAAGGGGATCTCTAACCACTCTTCACCCACCACTCTAACCCCCTTTCACACTACAAAGAGAAAATAGCGAATAATCCCCGCCTTCAAACATTTAAAAAATATATGTGCATAAAACTGAGCATTAGCAGCTACCCCAGATTTAATTTCAAAAGGTGGAAAACATGAGAATCAAATGTTGACGAGGAATTTTAATAAAAAACAAAGTTTCATCGAGTATGCAAACCTATTCTTATCGGATACTGGAAATTATTAGACTATTAACTGTCTTGTGGCAAAGTCAAAGCTGGTTGATGGTGAAAGCTGGTCAAAGTATGATTCATACGTTAGAATCATAAGTTTTACAATCGTTTGGCAAAGCTCGTGCTTTGCTCTTTTGTCGGCAACGCTTAATACGGCCTGTGTGTTGTTGTTGCACCTCCAACACTATTTCAGGTCTCAATAAAATGTGAGGTAAATGAGCCAAACATTTTTTTTTACTCTTCGACTAGCTTGGCTGCTTCGAAAACCCCTGAGCATCTCCCCTTCATCCTCAATGTCGGCACTTATTTTCTCACCTGGGTTTTGTACATAGCTAGGTCAGCAAAACGTTGCCGCTTCTTGATTTATGACAACTTTGCATGTAACTCATAGTCAGCTTACCTTCACACCATAATAAGAACCCGTGGGACTTGGGAACAGCACTTTTAAGTTATCTTTCTCCAGCATCACGGAGAACAAAAATGGAGCCAAATGTGAAGAAAACAGCCAGCACATAAGTTAAACCAGGTTAACGTATCTTTCAGCTAGGCAAAATTGATCTCATTCATGTTAGCTGATATTTGACCTTACGAGTTATTAATGAAAGGCAAATTTTTCGAGCCAAACTCGACGGGACGACAAGGGAAGAAGCCCAAGTCGTTTCACGCCTTTCTGACTTCCATTTCCAGGCCAAGTGCCTGGATTCAGATACACCCAAGTGGAGGTATAGGAAGTGCCCCTTCCGTTGACAAGTTCCCTCTCGCCTATGGTGGGCCGAAAGTGTACTATGTCATCTTGGGGGTTGGCTGGTTTAAAGAGAATCGGTTTCGGATGACCCCAGGTCAACTTCACAAAAAGCCGGCTTCCCATTTTGTTCCCAAGCCACGGGGAGCCGTTGTAACTTTTAACTCTTTGAAAAAAAAAGAATCTAGCAAAAATTCTTTAAGATGTATACAAATTCTTTATCGCACTATCGGCCTGGCACACTATTTGAAACAAATAAACGGAGGTCCAAAGTTTTCACATCTAATTCTCAGCTTGCGCCCATCCTTTGCGCTTACTCTTCGTTTTGTTTTTGCTGCGCAAACAAAAAGGTAGAATTGGTGCAAATTCAGGGTTTTTATGGTGTTGGTTTAATCGAAACGAAAATGACGCAGCTAGAGCTGTTATATTACAGGCGGCTTTGGGAAAAAATGAGAGGTGGGTAGGACGACAGGATGCTTGATTACGGGGTTAATCTCCTTCTTGACCTGAATGTGGAGGTTATACTCCACACCGCCGGGCCAGGCGCGAGATCTTCGCTCTTTAGGTGCGATGGGCAGCCACGCAACCTGCTATGGTGTGAGCGCGGGAATGCAGCGGGATTGATGTATAGACGCGCGGGACTCTCATCGTGCAAAGTCCATTATCACGGCACCAACAAAAGTAATTAAATGGGCGATGACGCTGGGTGGTCTTTCGGACTTAGGGATTGCGCTGTCCGCCTTTTTAGACTATATTATCAGCCAAGCAATTGTGCGTTGCTTTCTTTAGACTAGTACTTACATGCCTTCTTGGACTCCTGCACTTCTCTCCCAGCATGCTACTTGAAGGGTGCGATCTCTTACGCTTTTTTCGGAACCCAGAGCAGCGGGGTGGAAGGAAAAGAAAGAATAGCGGGAAACAAGCTGTCCAAACTACCCCCAATGAGCCAGGATAAGTTTCCTGCTGCTGACCCCTTTTTACGCTTGTTGGGAAGAAATCGCTCATTTAGAAGCTGAAGCACTTCATTTTGCGTTGTAGTTTTGTTCTTACTTTCCTGCTCCCCAACGCTGAAAAAAAGACCAAGAATGCGACACTCCTTTTTCATTGGCTTTATTAGAAGAAGCAATTGCTGGCAAGACACGACCGACTACCTCACAATTCTTGCACAGTATGAAATACAACCTTATTGTACACAAATGCGTGAAGCTTTAGCAGCATTTCGCGTAATAACCACCAGCATATGTTTGTGCTCTTCCTTTATGTGTACGAATTTGCGACATCACGATTAGATCCCCATTGTCATCGTTCTTATCATCGTTCTTACATGGCCATTGCAGCTCAAGGTATTCCGCCGAACTTGTGTGAAGTGCAAGCCTTTCAAAGGTCCCAGCTGCACTCACGAAGTCTTCAAGCGGGTATCTTTCGCTAAGACTAGCTTCTCGGGACTCTTGGAACAGGCTCAGGAGCCTTCTTGTGAACGGGCGAACGTGGACATCTTGGCGCATTATACGGTGAGTAACGTCCCACCGAAGCTGCTTGCGGGGACTTCGGACCGGCTAAGGCAAGCGTAAGATTTTTACTTGCACCTATAAGCGCTGGATTGCCGTGTGATGGTCGAGTTGCATTAAGGTTATTTTGCGAAAGGCCTAGTGAGCCCAACAGTCCTACTGAAGCATTTGGAGGGTGCAGTGAGGTGATTTCCATGTTCATCCATTGAGTCCACCACTGCGCCCTTCGCGATTGCCACGGTAGTAGTGAAGTGTTCGCGTCTGGCGGCGTTGAAGAAAGTAAACTAGCTGCATTGTTTCCCCGATGGCTTTGTTGCTGGTGCAATGCATAGAGCTGGCTTAAGGATAAGGGTACCTGTCCCCCAACAGCCACAGATACTTCCGTACCACTTCCTAGGTCCGTCACGCCCACTCCACTGGGCAAGGGCGCTAGCGCTGTATAGCTTCCTAGAGGAGCCCAAAGATCCGGAGCACGAAGTTTTTCTCCGAATAGGCCAGCAACGGTGCTGGCTTCCAGCTCCGCGTTCGAGACGAGTTGCAAGGGGGAACGAAAATAGGGAAATGCATCCGCCGCATAGTTATCTATCATCGGGTCGCTAACAAAGGAATCGTTCGCTCAATTTCACGGTTTTAGTGCTTGATTTTCTTATAGAGCATCGAACATAGGCAAAACTCTAATGGGCTGTGACATACTATTGCGACCATCAAACTGGTCATCAACGTGTTATACAGTTAACTAAACTGATGAGCAAACTTCAAATGAAGGCAAGAATGAAAAATAGACAGAGTGCAAAAGGGGGAAAAAGAGTTCGGAAAATAGGGTGAACAAGCAGGAAAAGAAGACAATGACAGCAATGAAAGCGACGGACGACAAGCTGATGGTGCATATAGTTTCAAATGCAATTTTTAAGAACTACCGCTGTCCATAGCTCTGCAGAGCCTGAGCGATTAAACGAAAGTAGCATACCACCCAGGAAGTACCACATTTTCCAAGAAAAGTAACTCCAACCCAAAAATAATTACCGGTTGAAAAGTAACACGCGTTAAAAATTTTTACGATTAGTTCACTTATCGATAGATTTTCTCCCCCTTACGTCTGTCACCAAAGAGGAAATCCTCACACTGCTCCATTAAAAGAAAGTTAGGTAAAATGGGTATGTTCCTGGTCATTGTCAAGTAAAGTGCACGTCAAGGTCCAAAACAAGGCAAAATTAGTAGTACGTTTAAAACTAAAGTTTGACGTACATTTAAATTAAGTGAAAAGCGCTTACCAATCGAAGTCGGCGATCCTGGAAGAATCGCGAAATCCTTTGGCGAATGGATTGCTGTCAATCTTTAACTTTGTTATCTACGAAACCACAAAAGGAAAACGTAGTCTACGACATCGATCCGCAAGAAAAAAAAACGCTGCACAGGCTAGCAATGTCTCTATTTAGAAAGCGAATCGATATTATTTATAGACTTCTACATTGTTCGTAAAAGCCCCGCAGTCGACCACGAAAGTACCCTGAGGGGAAGTCCTAAAGGTGAAACTATTATACAGCTAATAAACCTTTCGCTGCAGTATTGCCAGCTCACCGAATGACACGATTCAATTATCTGTGCCTCGACGGCGCAAGTGTGGAGTTGAAGTTACATGGAAATCGACTGTCCTTTGCATGCAATCTAAAAGCTCGTGCGTTGACGCCATGGTGGGTTGTCAACAGACTAGATTACAGACAGGAACTTGGCAAGCGTGTAGTTCAAGCCTGATAGAGTAGCAAAATGTACTGAAACAATATAGCCATGGAGCTTCGGCTCGTATCTAAGGCTTTAAACTGAGCGAGGACATCAAAGCGGCATACTTAATATTCGCTTTTTTAATTATAGAGAGTTAAAGACAACTTTTGGAATATATGATGACCACTTACTGATTGTGCGATTAGAACGCAGTACAGATTAAAAGCTTTAATCGTCGATTGCATAATTTATTGTTATAGCTTCAAAGAAAATGAACTTACGAGCTGATTCTGGTAGGCTGTCACCGCTGTGAACACAGTTTCAGGATAGACGAAAGTTCTGAATTGCTCCGACTCCAAATCTGTGACACGGCGTCCTTGCGTTCCTTCGTTTCGTTTTACCAAATGAATCCGCGGCTGGTAACGATGCATAGAATTCAGGACGATCTAATATCAAGTGAGACAGAAAAGGCAAGAGCATAATACTGGGAAATCCATACACTACATCACAAGGCAGCCTTTCTAACAAAGTCTATCTGGTGGTCTCATTTTGAATTCTCCGCACTTAATAATCTAGCGAACATGTGAAAACGGGGGGGTCGGAGACTTGTTCTTAATGAGGGTGTCAAAAAAATTTTTAAGCTGGGTATGCTTCTGACTGCTGGGTGGTCTTCAGTAACGTGGCCCCGTCGGTTCCTCTTAGAGTGATCTCCGTTTCAACTTGTAGTACTTGTCGTCATACTTACACGTCATAGACTACCCAGCATTTTCTTTTAGCTCAAGTGTCTTTCTTCAAAGACGTAAGAGGACAAGAAGCAAGAAGATGTGGTCTAACTGTCATAGGTCACCGCTTCCTTTACGGGTGAAAGACAGTCCGTTTCAAACAGGACAAGACAATTCATGTTCGTTCTTCCAATTCATAGGAAAAAAATTTCCAACGCCCCCTTCTAGGCTATTTAAAAATTTGCCATACCTGGGCACTCTTATCCATTTCATTATTGGTTAGTTTGACTTTCTCGAAGGAAATGACTTGTTTGCGGAGCTGCTCAGCTGTGAAAGGCGAGTCCGGGTGAGCATAGAGTCTACTAGGTGCTGGCGGATCCGCTTTACCCGCTACAAGCCAGGAAGACCGGTGGTACGCGTACCGGTATCTTTTGGAGTCGACCGGCACCACGTCCAGGAGAACAACGTACCGCACCGAAGAGCTGGCCGATTCGGATTGGACCAATCCTAACCCCGAAAACGTAACTCGAACGGTTGGAAACATTCTTCTGTGATCCCCCACGAAAATACGGAAAAAAGAGATAAATACCAGGTTACTGTCGCCGATTCTCTTTGCGCAGAACAGGCAGCCTTTGCAATCTGTACATTGGTCAATTGTTAAAGAGAGCGCCAAATGGGTCGTAAAAAAAGGAGCTCTGGCTCATAACAGTACGAATTTCGAGAAACTTTACGCTCAGCACGAACGTCAAAACAAGGCGCCATAAAAAGTAAGGAAGCTTGTGCATACACAACTCACAGCGATGGCACAGAGGCTACACAAAGCATTATGCAGAGCAGGCTTGTTCGCACAAACACTTGGTGCTACATGCGGGGGGGGGGAGGGGTTTAAAGCAGGTAGTGCAATTACACGGCTGCTTTCCGCAATTCCAGCTATATTACAGTATGTAGAAATACATGTACAAATACACGTAGTTTAACACGTTGTAGGTACATAGGTGCGGCTTACGTACACGCTGGGGGTTGCAAAACGGTTATGAATGCCAACTTAAAACTAGTAACAGCGAAAAAGCAGCCTTGATATTAACACAACATCGGTTGAGCTAAGGCTCAGTCGTAAAATCCATTGAATCTATGTCCCGTTTTACAACTTGCAGCCACACAGCAGCAACTCTTTAACTTGCCATCCACTCAACCCCTCACCCTCCTACCCTATTCCCGCGAAACGTTTGGTACCCTGTAATTAGTGCGCCGGTAGAGTAAATAGTTTATTACTTATTAAAGAGGAACAAAAGTTAACGTCCGTGAATACGTAGACTCTGCTTTGAAACTACCTACTCACTGCGAAGCATTATGCTCATTTGTTGGGGGGGCCTAACGCGACGAAAACTTAGCAAAGTTTCACGAAACCCGCCCTGCTGTAAATTAACTCTTTCAAATACAACGACCAGTTAGAATGAGCTCAAATTCCTGCTCCTGCTTCCCCAAGTGGAACCCAAAGCGTCGATAAGACCCGATGCGTGTTACAAGCTAATTCAAATGGCAACAAACTAAACAATTTGTGCACATGTGAGCATGGAAATGTCACTACTTATATTTCTTTTCACATGATGATTTAAAATGCCTTCCTCTCACCAACATCCAGAGGACGAAGGCTATTGTTCCTTATTTCGTCGTTGATAAGAAGAAAAGAAAGCTTGTCAACTGAAAAAGGGCAAGTGGCAAGGGAAAAGTTTCTGTACGTGCATGGCAAAAAGTTCCATTACAGGAAAAAAAGTTATTTATAAGGATGGAAAGGTGAGTACAGTGCATCAGAGGGTTATAAACGATCGCAAGTTGGCTTTTCAATGGTTCATAAATAGTACCTTAACCTCTCTCTTTATATTTCGCCCCGTCACACATCCCGGTTAGCACACCCAATTTCCAATGATTATCACCCAAGAAAAGGTAAAAGTTTAGCAGCCAAAATTCATAGGCAGCAACCCAAGCAAATATATCACAAGTTGGGTCAATCATGCAAGCTAGCGTGTCGTGCAGAGCAGTTCAAAAGGTCTGGAAATGTTGTGTATACTGCGTGTTAGGAGTATCAAGTATACGTGGCAACGTGAACCCCTCTTCGCTCCAGCCGAAAAAAAAGAGCCGTAATGAAGACCTTGGCGCCCGGCTTGCCCTGGGTAGGCTTGTGTGAATGCTCCAAATGTACGTATACACCCACATATATACCTATAACGGAGGGAAAACCTGGGAACGACAACCCATAAGGTATAAACTCCAACTTGTGTAGCTTTTAGAAAATATGAAACTAACCTATGAAGGAGGGAAAAGGGGGCGACAACGTTATAGTGATGGTGTAACCGTTACGCACGTCAACGAGGAGGAGGGAAGAGCGTTGGTTACTAGGTTGTATATAGGGGACATAATTTGGACGAAGTAATGCTTTTTATAGGAAATCATTGAGGTGCCCCAACAAGCAACATAGTGCAGCGTAGAACGCCACCACGGGGTGCAACTCTTTCGTGCATATCAGCTACTAAAGTGAACCAGTTCTCCGTCTGACGACAGCAGCACAGCGGTAAACAAGACCCTTCTGCGCTGAACAACTTCGCCTGCTTGTCGCTTTAAGGATATATAATGAGTTACTACTCGAATGAATCACCATTATGTGCCACGGACTCCTACAAGACAATACCGTCAACGCAAATTTCGCAGAGGACGTAATTACACTACGAAGGTCTCGGAAAACTCGTGTTTCTTACACCATTACTTTATCCACGATTGCGAAGTTAAAAAATACCAAGAAGCGATGCCAATGCTAAGGTCTAACCAGCAGTTTTCTTCTATTTAGACTTTTAAACCCTCGGAACAGCCCTTTGACGCCAGCTTTGAGGGCTTACAGTTTCCTACCCCCAGTTTGAAAATACATTGTATCTTCTTCAATACAGGGGAATCTTTTGCGATGAAATACTTAATAATCGGACAAGCAATTAATTGAATTAAACGGAGAACTTAATACCCAGATCATATAAAATAAGAGGAAGTATACTCGATATTTTTTTATTGGGCGCAGGCGTCTTTTAACGCGCAAATAAGTTCTTGGTTTCTTTTTCTTTCTTTTTTTTTTGGTCCGACCAAAGAAGAATAAAGATTTTTGGAGATTTTAGCGACTAAACCAACTTGACGCTAATTCGGCGTATACTTCATTTCTTCACAGGTCCTGGGCAGATCGTCTTTTGTTTTAGACATTATTGCAGCTTGGTTTATGAGAGGAAGCTGCTAACAGCGATAAATCGGCGAGTCTCGCTGTGCGACTTGAAAAGGAATTCTTTGTACTAAAAAAACAAGTAGATAAATATTCTTCTTTATCCTGCAATAGCTTCGTGCTTGGTTGTACCTCTGGAGAAGATTTCGAGCATCTAAAACACATTTCTGTGAATACTAGTATTTTGTCGCCTTTATGAGAACTGTGCTGTCATTTAGTTTCTCTCGTGGTCAGTAACTTTTGCTCTGAGAGTGAGATGACATCGTTGGTCCACTTTTTTATAGAGCTATTCTGCGTCCAGAAAACCACTGGGCTGTTCTCGTGTCGTTGGTCGTTTGTCAAAAAGCTGTTACGCGGGGACTTGCAGGGTTTTCTGCTTCCTGCACGACTTTATCACGCTTCTTTTATTATTACCTTGTCTCCCTAACGAAAATCGTGGCGGATTATATATCTGACCCTTCCTACGTAACAAAAAGGGGGAAAAAGGGGGAAAAAGGGGATCTGGAAAAAGGACCTATATATTTTTTTATACCATTCTACATGCCAAAGCCAATCGCAGGGGGTGTGGCGTAAATAAAGTGATCCACCACAATCTTCCTTCCATCTTTCTTTTTTTTGCCTCAAAAAAGGAACTCCGTAAATATAAGACCAGAGTATCACGGAAGAGCACATTGAAAAAGCTGAACCTTTTAGGCCCTTGTCTGATCGCTGATCGTTTCACGTGTCATCTAACGCAAAGTGACGTCGTTATGACCGGAACAATCAAGAAACGATAAAAGACCCTTTTCTTATCGAAAACTGCAGGAAAGTATAATACGAAAATTGCATTTAGTCACATCGGAGACCGGACACATACCGTCACAAGCATCAGTGGTAAAATTGAGCACGCTTACCTCCCAGTTTTGGTGATAATCATTTCTGTACCGAGTTCGTGAAACTTGTCCCATAGCTCTTTGGTTTCGAGACGACAGTTAATGCTCAAAAGTTCATCACAGTTGCAACGAGGCTGGGTGCGCGCATTAACTTTCGTTTTATGCGAAGTGCTGCTATTTTTCCGATGATACGACACGCTACTGTTCTTTTTCCGTTGCTCAGAACTACGTAGATGCGAATTCCGAACATCTTCCGACTTATCCGTCAAGTCTGACACCTCCAAATAACTTTCCTCGGCATCAATGTCGACCTCAGACGCTCTTGATCCCTCGGCCGCATGAGACACGCAGCCTGCGGGACTAGCACTTCGTGAGGCCAGACTTTCGATTCGGTGCTCCAAACCGTCATCCTTACTATTGCTGTGTGCATTCACCAACCTCTCCGCTGACTTTTGCCCTATGTTGTTCACATCATACCGAGGTAAGATATTCAACTTTTCATCTTTGTTTTATGTTACCTTGGTAGGCAAGGGAAGCATGGCCTGCCGCTAGTCTGGCATGTTTTCCTATGATCGCGGCAATGGAAAAGTCTGTCGCACGTGTCCGCGGGCTACTTCTACCCCGCACAGCTGCGGCTGCCGCTGCTACCGCTACGGCCGCAGCAGCAATAGCGCCGCCGGCAATTCCTGGACTACAGTTCTTGCTGTCCATCGCAGTCAGCACCGTGTGCGAATGGAGAAATTTATTGTTTGCACTTTAAAGATCACACACTTGGATACCGAGATGGCCTTACTCTAGGGATTCGAAAAACTAGCCAACAAGACACTCGAGGAGGGGGGGTCAATTACTCTAAGGCTCAAGAAGATGAAAATACCAGATTTTTATTTGCCCCTACAGGAAAAAAGCACTGGGTGTTTTTCAGGGCAAGAGCCAGGTGGCTATTACACCTGCCCCGCTTCTACTCCACTTTCAGATGTACTGCTTCTTGACTGTCTAAAAGGGACCGAAAGAGAAACAATGCCTCGCGCTGTTGCCCAAGTTGGCGCGGCTAGAGGTGGGTTCTAACGCTCCGTTAACAAAAGCTTCGTTAGTACCCTTGACGACAAAACTAGGACCCGACGAGTGGGGCTGCACGATTCACGCAGCCCTGGGATCCCCAATAGAAAAGGAAGCGAGAATTGGGCGTGTTTTCCCGCCATACGTGGTCGAGGATAGGTTGAACGGCATGAAGCAGCTCAGCAGGACTCCCGCACGATTGCACTGCACCATCGCAATAAGATCTCTATAAGCAAAGTCACGTTGGCGTTTGGAGAGCTAGCAGGGACTTGGCGGGTGGCAAACCTCTTCCACTGACATGACGCGGGGTTGTCCCGTCAGCACTGTGCCAACAAGACCCTAAGTTCTTTGATTGTCACTTCAGCGATTTTAGGTAAAATACACAAGAACGGCAAGAAATAAAAAGTATTCAAGCGCCATTTTTGCCTGCTGAACAATACACAACTGTCTAAAAATCACACTTTTTCATATTGCATTGTTTAACATCAAAATTGAGTCTTTTCTGTTTGCTGCCAAGGAGCTAATGTAACAGACAAATTTGTATATTAAAAAAAAATTACAATATAAGAGCACGAATAGCAAATACTTTAAAATGAATGACGTCAATTTATTCGTTCTGCCGTGCTCTATTTCCCCAAATGCAACTAACGTACAGACGTGCAATGTAACTTCTAACGCAAGTCTCCCTCCTCGTCAGTAAAACTCTTTTTGAAACATATGGGTGGATTTTGCATTAGAAAAGCCCCGATTGAAAAGTGTCACATAGTACATCCCTTTTAAATTTTTGTTCAATACAGCTTTACGAATCCTAACAGTAGGCAGAAGCTCTTCGCTCTTCACCCCCCTAAGAGCGTCCACATATTTGTGCCACAAGGGCCCCAAAGAAAAGACTTTCCACGGTGCCAGAAATGTCAATCAACAGCGCTTCTATCTTGTGCACCCTAGTAAGGCAATCCCTTAAAAGTCAAAAGTTACCCAACAGGGGGTTAAACATACGAGGGTACAAGCCCGAAATCGAGAGACACGGGCATACCTTTTTTCCACTTGACTAAGCTCCCGCATTCAGAGGGTGGTCTTTTCCAAAGGTTGGCCGTGCTATCGTGCGGTCGTTCTACCCAATCTATGGACATGATACGGTTTTGTAATAAAGCTCTGGACCTCCAGCCGTGGCTTGGGTCTTCGCTAAAAGCTGTTTTTAATTTGGTGGTACAAATTAGTTGTCCCACAACAAATTCCACCAGCGCGTTGCCTAGTTGAAAGACCCGACAGGAGCGCGTCAGAAGTTTTTCGCTTGCTGCAAGCTGTCGTCCCGAGATACCGCGCGGCTCCGCTCACGCCCGTGCTCTTGATAGGGCCCAAGAAGCCAAGTTTACCGGCGACTTTCCAGGCACCCCCAAAGTCCCCGAGAAGAGATCCCATAAATCCAGCCCTAATTTCCTCGCTCCTGACACGCGGCGCAGCTTAATAAGAGTCCTGGCAGTTGCTTATGCAAACTATGCCGCCAGCACACGAGACAATGTGGCGCTTCAGCACCACACACAACAGCACAGTAACAAGCAAAGTGTTCAGTTCCTTTTATAATTCCTCGCCTCTTTGCATAAGGGTCACCATCATATTAAGCGGATGGGCCTCGGGGAGTCAGAGCAAACCCGCAAACAAGCTTAAGTCGTCTAATAGTTGTGTGTCGTTTGTTGACTTTATAATGCTGTCATAAAGTGGTTGCATAGCCTTATGCAATTTGGGCTTTTTTTTCTTTTGAGAGCCACCTCCCAGCATCGTACTTGCACCACATGCGCTGCGGTGGAACTGAAACGGCCTTACTTAACCTTGCTCTTATTGTTTTGGCAGTCCTCGTTCTGTCTTATTTGCATACAGGAACGCAACAGCAGGACCCAAAGTCAGCGGACTCCATTAAGACTTGCCTTCATGACACTCGCAAATGCTTAAACCGCTTTAGTGTGTAACCTCGTCGGTTGATGTCATTACAGACCCTTTTTGCACGGGACAAACCGCCAAACATTTGAGATCGAATCCGACATTGGATACGCATCTTAGGAGGGGGGTAACTAATTAATCCTCGTTTATCCTTTCGTGTTTGACGAAAGGCTTGACTCTTCCGCGTTGGGGGCGCCCAACAGACACACAAGCAAACAATTCTTCGCTTTTGTTTGAAAACGGAGATGACTCGAAGAGGCTTGTTGGGATAAGATGTGTTTAGTCGAGGGGGCGGAACCCAGGGGTGCAACATGAAGCTACACTGAAGAGACGGGGTGGTTAAGAAGGGAGGCTTTGATCTGATTGTGTCAACCCCTAAATCCCCTACCCCTTTACCACCCTGTGTCTCCTCACCTCCCCCCGCTCGAGCACGATACACCCCCAACAACCCCTCCTTGGCAATTACACGAGGCTTTGGCGCGCGGCAGGTTCTGCGATTCAACGGCGAAATCCATGCTCAATGGCCCGAGACAAAAAGGATTTGTCGCAGACGCTTCAAATGAAAGGCAAAATCTGCATAACGACCTGCACAGATGCTGCCTTAAATAGCAACTTACTTCTATAGAGTGTCTTGTTGTTTTCCCAACAGCCATAAGACTTTCGGGGCCCTAACTGATTACGACTCTGGTAAATGCTTCCTGCAAAGCTTCTTCGAATCATCCCGATTTTTTGTTTTTCCATTCTGGACGTGCTTACGGAATCTTGTTTGCTGCTTTGGGTAGGTGATCATCCATTGACGATAGTCAGGCTTTTACTGTACTCCATGGTTCATCAGATTACCCAAAAGTCAGATTCTCGTAAAATAATTCCGAAGCATTTTGACGGCGGCAGTCTGCACCAAAACCCATTTTTTTCTTTTTTGTCTTCGTAGCATTTCATGTGAAGAATGGACCATGCATGGTTTGCTCAGTCTGAATTCAAGGCACAACAGAAAAAAAGTTTCATGCTGTGCGTTCCAAGCTCAAAAGGTACCTTTACGTTTGTCACTTATGCGTGCATTTTAATGCGTTGCTACAGTAGAGGTGACTTGCTCCAAAGCGAGGGGACAAGTTCTATGCAAATCAAGTTACGTTGGACTTTACGAGAACTGCATAGCCTGCACTTGGCTCTCCGACCTCAACATATTCCTACCAGAAGACTCTCACAAGGACGAAACGCGTATTTACCCCATACTGTTTGAAGGATGCTGGTGACAAATGTAGCTAAGCATAGGAAATGAGCAAAAAAGATGTATGCAATGTGGTTGTATGTCTATAGTTTTGTCTGCCGAACCAGGGAGGAAGGATCAAGGAAAGCCAAAGCAGTGCGGGATATCAAGATGCATGTACTTCGTACGTACCGTACGATGCAGTGCAAATGCTACAGGGACATCCCGATGAATGGGCTGTCATCGCCTAGCTCCGGGAGGGCTCCTTCTCGTCATTTATCGTGGATCCCAAACACTTCATGGCTTATGGTAACTAAAGAAGATCCTTTAAACCTTCTACGGTGGATACACGACAGGAGAGACACACCTTTGGTCAAAGCCAGTTCTCTCCGATCGTTTGTTCCCATAACTGTTCCAGCGCAGGTATTTTCTCACGATCCACCAGCTTCCTATAACTACGTTACTACATACACACCAGAAAAGGTGTGATGGTCAACCCACACAGCAAGTTGTTCAACACTCGAAACACTTGACAGCCGTAAAACTAGTCCGCACCCCCAAATATCAAACCTCACGACCCTCAAGTGAGGGTATACAGATCATATTCTGTAACGAAAGTAGTATACACTCCGAGCTGTACGCAGCTGCTTACAGGCGGTCACGTGATTCCAAATGCATTTTATTTGCTGTGTATTAGAAAGTTCAATGTGATGCACGTTTGCAAGAAATGTAGCTATTCAGGGGTAGTTAGAGACTGCCTGTATAATAAAACTAAAGTGTTTTTTTGACTTTCAGTTTCTTTATTTCGAATGATGTAGCTTAGGTATGATGGAAAGTTTGTAAGTAAGCTTGGCAAAATCTGTGACCGTAGATAAAGTTTCTTTAAATCCAGCAAAAAACTTATCATGCTGTAGGTACTTAATCCTTTCAACAAAAATGCGTTCAAGGACTAAGTAAAAGGGTGTGCCCGGAATAATGCTGTAAACAAAGGTTTTACATTCGCAGATCTTCTAACTTCATCCGCAAAACTGCTCACATTCCTTTTCAACTGCGCAAAATTCGGTTTGAACGAGCACTTCCAAGAGGCATTCCTGGGATAAATTGCAAGTCAGACGTCCTCGCTCAAGACAAAAAGCATTGTTAGGCTTTTTACACTACGTATCGAGTCTCTCAGTTTACATAAAAATCTATAAGGCATCCTCCTCTAAGTTTCGGTTCAAACCAGCAAAATTAAGTCTTGAAATTATGGACTTTGTTCGTTACAGTACCGAACTGAAGAGATGACCAACAGTCGTCCGTTGCTTGGTATGTAGCCGTCCCCAGCTGAACTAGATTTTTAATATAGATGGCAAACCAAGTTAATAAGGAGTAAGTGTTATTTATAAAGGACTATTTAATTTCACTTTTTCCGACACAGCATTACGAAAATCTCGTGCGTAAACTATTAGGAAAAAAATATTTTTCTGTCTTGGTTAGCTAGTTTAACCGATTTTTTTGCGTAATTGTTATTGTCTTCCAACTGGTAAAGTAATACCCGTATGTTGCATTTTTTTTTTAGTCCCACTCGATTTGATAAAGCGTTATGGGCGAGTATTGTGGGTGGAAAATGTGTGTAAGCCCGCAAGGTCCTATAACCAATATCTTCCTGCAAACATCATCGGTGGTTGTTCGAAAAGAATTAAAAAAATTTAGCCAAAGCCGGTCCACAACCAACAAGATTCCAAGACTCCTACTGTGCTGCCTCCTAAAAAGCCCTGTAGACTGAGTTATGGTTCAGAATAGACCGTCTTTTTGCAGCATCATTGTACGGAAACTTTTCATCAGCCGTTAACTGTTAACGCGGTTAACTAGGTCCTTCGCTTCTCCACGTTGGCTGCGTCCCGGGCGACGTGAAAAGACGAACTTCTAACTCCGGACTATTCAAGTTTCAAAACCATCAAGAAACGTTTCACGACGGTTAAAACGAGTGACGACGAGTGACAAGCACCCTGCCAAGCTCAGCAGGTGCACATAGCAAGGACCCCAAACGACGGTTCTGCGTCCTATAAAAATCTCGGGAAAAAGGAAAACCATTCCGTATATTTTTCCTGACCAAGCCATACTTCTCTTTTTCTCATATAATAAAGTCCATGAAGTGCTGACAAGGTAAGCAGACACGACCAAAACCACCTCCTCTTTCCCCCCGCGAACAAAATTCTATACCTCCAACGAACCTTTTTTTTTATCTGGCCGACCCACAACAAGTCTTCTCTCCCAAGTCCAGCAACGAGGCGTCAATGGTTGCCCACCCTCAACCACGGCATCGGATTCTGTTTATGAGTGACCTGCTTTGGTCAGGCCAGAGGTGCTTATTAAACCCCCAACACCGGGCCCCACTTGGAACCCACAAAAACTTCGGTACAAACTCAACAATGGTCACCAGGACGAATGTGTTAGTGGTTTGGTCAACCCAGCGTGACGGATGGCCAGCAATTCAACATGGGGAGTCCTGCCGTATATACAAACGTCCATGTTGTCCTCCAAGTTGACCCTCTTCAAGGTATACTGTCCTCGGAGAACTGGCGATCCTTATGGCTACTTGTGTTGGTCCCCCGACTTCGAAAGACCATTTTTCTTGCTTGGTCAAAAGGTGCCAAACTCCTCAAATCCCAGCCTCCCCTTTTTCAATGTTAATTACCATTGGCACTGGGCTACTTGGTATCAAGGATACGTATCCCTATCTTCGAAACCTCCAATCCTTCAAACAATTCACACACTTGACACTTAAACGGCACGGAAAAGTAGTTACCAGTACCCGAACCCCACAGGAGCAAGTATCCATCAGGCTTGGGATGGTCTGCATTCATTTAGAATACACACACTCAAGACCTCCCAGTTCGACTGGGGCTTACCACTGACTGTTATATACATATCTCCGCGTCAAGGTTAATAATTCAGCATAATGTTCGAATAGCCACCACAGGAATAGTACGGGTGCAACGTGGGTGAAAGTACTATCGGTGTTAATAAATCTGGCTCCTGTTTACAAATAGACACAAAATTTATGGCGCAATCTAATTGTCTTGGTCTTCCGTTTGGTAACTTGGCGAGTTGGCAACATAAAAAGGATGGCAACTGCCAAAGAAGAAAAGTTTAAAGCAGACCTGTGACAGAGGTCTTGAAAGTTTTATTTATGGTAATCGTGCGAGTCTCTCGTAAATCAAGCTTTTGGGAAACACAAGCAACTGCAAGTATTACATTCAATCTGTTCTTTTTGTCATTCTTGGGGAGACCTGCCTTTTTTCCTCCGGGTCCCGGGTCGCATAGCATGTGTACGTTTTATTCTACGATTTACGTCATAGCAAAAATGTATCTCCAGCAAGTCAACCCCAAGCATCTTGCTGTTCCTTCAACAGCTCAACAACCCCAGACTCGTAAACGTTACCACAGCTCAACCATCTACATGTTCCACACCATAGCCCCGAACGTCTCTCGGCCAGTCTGAGGACCCAGGTGGTCAAGAAAACCCAACGTGGAGTTTGAAACCCGCATGATATGTCGCTCCTCCGCTGTCGTTTTTAGATCTTGGCGATACCCCTAGTACTGATAGCTAATCGCCAAGTATGCCACCGTCCGAACAGTTTTGAAAAATCTTAGCAACCTTTTTCTTGCCCTGTTGGTGCTTTTCCCCTCCCGTCTTAAGATTCCCGAAAAAATTTACATCCGTGATGCGTGAAAAACTGTCTTGACAACGGTCTTGATAACTTGGGAGAAGAAAAGTCAAGCAAAAGCTCAAGAACAGACAACGTAACGTCCGAATTCAGGCGGATGAATGTGTGATGGCATGGGGTATACGAGAAGCCATCAGCATTTCTATAGTCAATCAGAAGTTAAACTGCTGTGGACTTCCAGCTCGAGAATTTCCACCGAGTCCTCGCCGCGTCTAGGAGAAGACCTCCTGCAGCGAAGGTGTTCTTGGAATGCTGGTTGACAAATGAAGTGCAGTCACGACAAGATACTACTTATATTTCAGCTTCTACCAAAATGCTAGCTTTCTTCTCGTTCACGTAGTTTCGAAGACAGTTTCTGGACACTAAACCACGCTGCAATTTTGTCATATTTGCAGCCATTTTTTTTCCTACCACACCTAACTCTACATGCCGTTTTATTATTATGCTTTTCATTTCATAAATAAGTTAAGCGGAGCTTTAAACTAACTAGTATTAAAATAAAATTGGAGCTTTAATAATTAATAGTTAACAATGGCAACCTTCATATATGAACTAATGGGCTTTCCGAAAAAAGTGCATGCCTTCTATAACTCCTGAATATGTTTCTTGACTATTATTACATTTTGCTACATCTTGTTACATTATTATAAACGTTGCTTACACGTTTGCTGCACTCAAAAGTGATAAAAGTGGGAACAATTCCAATTTTCACATGTTGTCCATCAAAATTTTAGTTTTAGCACGTTTATAAGGTGGGTGTATAGCGGTTGTGCTTGCATGCACCCAAGACACTCATGGGTTCCTAGAAAACCTACAGCGAACTAGAGCTTTGCGGAAAAAGAAACTGGATCAATCCTGTCCAGTGTTAAGAGGCAAGCTAGCAGAAACTCTAATGACTATAGGAAGTCATTGAGTTAAAAAGTTATCAAGAATGGTTACCACAGGCTACAGCGAAGCAACCTGTTTCCTCGCTCCGTCCTCATGTGTTGGATCCCATGTTAAACAAGCCACACAACACGAAGCTGGAACATTTCACATCAAAGAAACGCGTCTGGAATGTGGACCGGTTGCTACTACCGACTCGTTTTCATATCAGCCAAAGGATGATACATCTTCCCCGGTGACATTCTCCCCAACTTCTTTTGGTCCCGCACAGGCTGCCTTACTTTCTTTCCCAATCCTCCAGCAAACCAACATCCTAAAAAGAGAACGCTGTGGCGTCAAACGCCGTTCGTTTCATCTTACAGGGACAATACCTGTCAGCCTCGTTGCCACCTCTATTCAATAAAAGTACTGCGCGATCAAGAATTCATAAAGCACTTCCATACGCCGACCCTTTGGGCTTTTTTCGCTTCGCCTGTCCAAACTGTCTTTACTGGCTTTTAGCTACGGTTGACACAACTTGTCACATCACTAAAAGACCATTTCAAATATTTAAGCTTCTAAAGCCCCTCCAATAACCCAAACAAACCGTCAAGTACAAAAGACCTTCTTCCCCCAGCCAAAATCTCCTGAACGCGGCGTAGGTATAAAGATCCACACTAACGCACCGCACTGCTAATTGCAATGACAACAGCCGTCTTATACCTTGTTGCCAACCCACCTGCTGTGAACCCTACCATTAATACCTCCCCAATCGGACTCCTTCAGACCTGCGTCTAACTATCCAACAGACGGCCACCAAATCAAAAGCCATTGAAATACCTACCCTGCAGAAGTGCTTCGGATCCAATCGAAATCCAATAATAGAGCGTGATCAGTAATGAATTGTTACAATGAACACGCGGTGACAGCCTGTCCTTTACTGAACAATGATGCTCAACGTCATTAGCCACGTATTCTTAGCGGACTACCGCACCGTCATGGTCGACACTCCAAGTGGTTTCTCTTTTCCGTAAACCTTTTACACACACAAAAAGGCCCATAAAAAGAAGAAAATAGCCCTTCCTTGTCTGAAATAAAAATAAAAATGTAAATACAATTAAGAGTACCAGGCTCCTGTCTTAGCAAAATAGACACGAAGAAAGAAACTTAATTTCAAGAATAACGCAGAAGAGGTATTTAGTCCGAAATGAGCCTAGGAAAATTACGAATCGCCGAGTCTCTCTAAACTGGTTGACGCCAAGTGCCAAAGAGACCACCGACGTGTGATGATGAGGAGCGGCCGCTATCATGAAAACAAACATATTTGCGGCAGTGTGGTCTTCCTCTGATTCAACTCCTCGCTTTTAACTAAGTTTCTTAGCCACACCTTCAACCCCGCCAAGTCATAAACATCCTCTAGCCACACTTTCTTCATAATGAAATCAGGTAACTAGCCAAGAGGCTAGCTTGTTAAAAAAAAGTGCATCACGGAAAATACAACCTACAGACCACCCTGGGCACTACTACAGTACATCTTTTACCTGTTACCTTTAAAAGGTGCCAGGTAGAGTCAGAAAGTTGGGTAACATAAAAAAAAAGAATCCGGGCGACTCATGACCATAAATCTGCATGGTGCAGCCCGTGATGTTGGAGGTAAGTGCGCCAGGTATGACCAAACCACAGCACGGTGTAAACGAGAAAGAAGGTGAAAGACCAAGCAAGATGCTGCAACGAGGCTTCCAAGGCATTGGCAGGCACCTTGGCTGTTATATACGGGCTCCAGTGCGTTCTCCCTCCCCCTCTTTCCTTCCCCCTCCTCCTCTTTTGCCCTCCCTCAGCTCCGGCTGAGATGCTGTTATTACGTTTCATAACCTCTTAACGACTCATCAGCGTTTTTGTTCTTCACACGCCGCTGGTCTTTTGAAGTTTGCCGCCATAGATGTTGAAAACAGGACCGTCGATAGACCCTAGGAGAACCACTTGGTAAAACATGTTAACACTTAACAGTTACCTTTTACCGCACCTCCCATGACCATTATCCACTTGGACTGGAGTTATATTCTGACATATATAACCGAGCATCCTCATTTCTAATATTCACCTTCAATTTCAATACCCTAATTCAATTACTGGCACAGATTAGGGTCAACATGCCATCGCCTCACCTCTTACCAACTGTAGCCTAGGGGTCAAGAAGCATTGAGGGTTCATGGAAAACTGTCGTTTACCCACAACACATTTTCGCATACCACTATAGTGTATTACCTAGACGAATAAAAGGGGAGCGGGAAAGATAGGGGGCGGTGAGCCTTTTTGGAGACAGAGACCCTGGTCAAAGTTAATTCCTCATTAAAAGGGAGAGGTCCTTTCCTATAAATTAGCCCGTATTTCTTGAGCTAAACTTTGTTTCTTTTTGTGTCGGTTGATGGCTTTACGGAGATAAGTGATGCGGTCTATCGCAAGCATATATAAAGTAAACAATAGGTATGGCGCGACGGTACTGCTATATTTCTTATTTGGACAACCGGTCAATTACACGTCTACGCGGACCTACAGGATTTGCGAGCAGACTTAATGAGTTGCTTAACACAACGAGATCGCCGCGGTACCGCGGCAGCGGCGCCTCTTGTTTCCTACGCTTTTTCTAACGAGTATTATAAAAATGATAGCATAACACCACGGCCGAGAATCATGTTTTGTTGCTGGTGCTCTAACAGGTAGAGAAGGGGGGGGGGGAATGAGATGACGAGAAGGACGTTGGTGGGCTCTTTACTACTCTTTATTTTTCCGCAGGGCTGGGTTAATATAGCAAGCTCCAAGCAAGTTAAAGCAGCGACCACCTGCACGGAACCCCGCCAAACCTTGTCAACGCTGCATCAGAGCCGTGTAATTAGCCTCACACCGACCGCTGCTTGCCGCGGCGTTTACCAAATCGTCCCGTAAATCGGACTGAAAACTAATGGCCTACGCTGCTCATAAAAAAAGATGAAAGCAGCCTCTTACAACCTGACAACAAGTAATAGTGTCTAATCAAATCCCATAAGAAAGTTAAGAAACGGGCAGGCTCGAGAAGGCGCCATGAAAAGGGTTTTAGCCCTGGCCCCCATTCAAAATTCACACTTTCCAATGAAGTTCTTTTGGGTGGTTCGTTCTTAGAGTGTAATTTTCGTGTAGCTGGTAATCCGACAGTGCCCAATCGAAAGTCAATAAAAGGGTCTCAACCAATTCTATGACACAGGGAAGACGAGCGTGTCAGTCTGTAAACCGTAAAATCCCGTAAAGCGTTTTGAAAGCATTCCATAAACGGGGAACAGCACATATGAAATTACCAGATACAGGGCGATAACAGTCAGACCCCAGCTTAATCTCTGCTAGTCAGACACCTGTTTGACCTACCTGCCATAGCCACGCCACCAAAGAAACGTAGGCTTCCGGTTGGCTTCATCTGATACGCATTGCAACTTGCCGCCTCTGCTTGCACTCCCACGAGCAAATCTAGCGACACAGAATCTTAACTGATCGTTTCTTTAAGGCTGCCATCTTGTCAAACTGTACATTACGTCGCCATGTTTGGACCTCGATGGCGCACTTTCCCGCAGTTTCAGGCTTATCAACGAGCGATGACGAAAATTAGCGTCGCTCAGGCTGACCAGGCGAAATACTGAAGCGGTGGGAAGACTCGTAATCGAAACACAACATGGCGACGTTTAGGCTGCCAAGATGGCGGCATTGGGCAGTCGGTCAATATTTAGTACACTTTGCTTCAGTAATGGCGCGATTCGCGAATACTTGACTCACGATAAGTTCGTGTGTGTCCTTTTACAACTGAGAACTACTCCTTGCGGCAGGGACTACCAAGTTTTCCCCCAAGCCTTTGTGCTTGGTACGCTTAAAGGCAGCTACGGACATTCATCAGTCAACGTCAGACTTCGGTGGATACACAAGCAACCTTGTGCTTCTTCTTGTCATGTCACCGTACATGTCACTGATCCCCTTTCTTTACCAACACTGTTGGAAGGTAACCCCCAAAACTGTCCAAAATGCTAAGGAGGTCTTACAACTATTTATCCGTTCCAGGTCTTACAGCCTAAACTACGTCATTTGTAACTCATAAGCCTAGCATTAGCACAAAAACATCTGGACACTTTTTTGATGGCTTGATTTAGCAGACCTAACGACGGAATGCTGAACATTTTGTTTCTTGTTTCTCTGGAAAGCGGAGAGCACGAAATCTAATTTTCGGAATAGTTGTGTCGGATGTGGAGTCAGTCAAATTTGTCAATTCGTCTTCTCGTAGGTCGGCAACCGTCCAGGACAAGGAAAAAGAAAAGGGCAATGGGAAGCGTCCAAGACGTTGTCCGTGAAAAGCTGAGTTTGTTGATGACTCCTGGCCAAATTGACAGGAGACTCTCTTTTGGGTTCGCGAGTCCATCTCACTCTGCGGTATATCACAGCTTGCCCACAATTGCAGCAGCTTTGCGGAGCTTTAGCGAGGGGCTTACGCGATGAAATTGAAACTCCGTGAAGGCAATTTACCTCGGCTTAAAATATAGCATCGTCTATGTATAATGCACCCTTCTAAGCCGAGGGGCTTTCCAACTTGAGACCCTTTCCTTCAAAAAATAACCCCGCGTCCTCTCAAGCAAGACTTTCATTGTTGAGAAGCGGGATAGGAAGAAAAGCAAGGCGAGTGGAGCAATAATGCGCTCGGTTACTTCGCAGAGACACAACGCCTTATCACAATACGCTTGGCTGGCACGAGGTCCATAAAGGTTCCTCCTTTTTCAGTTGCAGGATTCTTGGTAGATCCTGCTGCTCTTTGTCTCCCAACATCTAAAATCATTCTATGCATGGTATGAGAAATAAAGCTTTCCAAAACAATTTGCAGTCGGCAAAGAACGGTGTCTTGGATTACGACAGCTTTTCTGCTCTGATTTGCCAAAGAAGGGTAAATGTTCCAAGCTTTTGACATTTACACCCGAACTCGTGAAACTTTTCCTTTTTTCTTTCTAAGGCGGCGCAAATTTACAACGTAACACGAAAACCTATTTGAGAAGCACCGACCGCGTTTTAATCAGTCCCTTGTCAGTCATGTATCGTATTACAACTACGGTGACAAATGTCACACGACACTTAGGTTTAGGAGCTCGTTGCGACTTCTAACTTCTCCTTTCCCCTCAGTTAAAGCTCTTGGCTTGAAATGAGAGGTCTAAAAAAGACCTTCGCCGGCACTCGACTCCTAGATCTGGTGCGGAAGGATTTTTTTGTGTAGTACGGCGCGAAAATAAAACTGTCTGTCCAAAGAGAAAAAAAAGAACGAGCACCAGTATACAAACTATGCGGCTTGGGTGCGCTAGGTTTGCAAGAAAAGCTTGTGTTGGGGACACACGTTTCAGTTGCAAGTAAAGGGGACGCTAAAGAATGCAACCATTACGCGGAGAGAAGAGCGCGTGTGCATGCTACAAGCATACTAAATAGCAGTAATCCATCAATACTGCAATGAAACGCTGTAACATTTGAAAAGTAAGCCGCTACACACTTTTTACGCACCGAGTACAAGAGCATAATACTCCATTCAACAATTTTCTGCTCCTTCAGGAATTTGAAAGGCGATCCAACATTTTTTTGGTGCTGGACAAAGTCCGTAAGGCCGAAGCGTAATCAAAGCACTGCAATCTTCACTACTCACGAACTTGAATGTCCTGCTACCGGCTACTCAAATTTAGTGACATTGTGTCTATCAGAACTGGTATTTTCACTCTCTCTATTTTTGTATTTTTTTTGTATTTGGGTGCAAACCCAAACGAGCTTTCTGCCAAGCAAATCGGCTACATTGTATTTTTGTTTACGGCTTGTGTATGTGTGGAGTTGTAAACATTATTTAGCAATAACTCTTTATGTTTTAACTTGGAAGGGGGAACGTTGACCACGTTAAAACACCTTTTTTTATTCATCAAGCTCAAAGTCAATGAAGCTCATGCCGTAGGAGAGACTTCCTCAGTCGAGGTGTATGGACGTGAGAGCCGGGAAAGAAGGTGAAAAGTTACACGTCGTCACTCCGGACTGTATGCTCGCGAAGCGCAGCTGGCGTAGGCAGAGTCAAGCAAAGCCGGATTATGGGCGTCGAAAGCGTCTAGTGCGTCGCTGGTGCATCGACGCTGGGGCAAACCCCCTGCCTGCCAGCGAGAGCTTTCATTGAGGTCTCCACCCAATCATCAGAGAAGGTTTTCACTGAGTCCACCAAAGCAACAGCCTTGGCTGCCTTTTGTGGCCACCAAACCCCGCCTTTTCACGCCTTCAGCGTGAGCTGCTGTGTTGTGTGCGGCCACGGCGAACATCTCTTTACCCTACGCACGACACCACTTTAGTAACTTACTTATACCATAGCCAAATGCAGCTCGTGGACAATAGAGACTTCCCAAGTGAGGAGAAGAGAAACCGTCAAGTAGCAAAGCTTTAGAGCTTGGGCTCAAGTGTAAAAGTAAAGCCTCAGTCTCTCGCAAGTCAGCAGCAGGCCAAAAAGGACCGCTTGTAAAACCTCAGTATACCCTTACGGGGAGGCAGACGCTTTCCTACCAGACCTTAACCATCTTCGACCCAGCTCGGACACCTCGTCAGGCTCTCTCAGTTAGTGCTTAATCCTCGTCGCGGTCTAAGTGTTGCTCTTCCGTGCTGACCGTCTACACGTGCACCAGTAAACAAGTTTCTTGCCAGTGCAATACTTGGGGCTTTAAACAATGAATAACCGTTTAGTGTGTTTATTCAATATTAGCGAACCGAAAGAAAGCTAACGCCGAGTAATTAGAGAACGTATTGTGCGTGACAGTTCACCAGACAGTTGCGAAAATCTTCGACACCTCGAAGCCTGGAAAGAAATTCATATAAAAATTCTGTGACCCGTTTTTCCACACCAGATTATTACAAAGTTTACAAGCTCGTGACGGAGTTGGAAAGTTCTTTTGTATTTTGCTCACATGTTGCCTGCAATGATGGAAGAAGAAGGTCCGGCCGGTGTAAGCACCCGGCCAAGGGCCACTGATTTCTCCATTGCTGCCATCATTGGCCGAAACAATGCCGGTGAAACCGATTCGGAACCTGATTCGCCTCAATTACCGAAACATCTTTTCTCCCTAGGTAAGCACACAAATCGCACGATTTGAGACTTTCGGAAATGAATGTCACTAAACTCGAACGTACAATCCTAGGTTTGGGAGCTGATTCTATGAAGCTACTAAGAACAACCAAAACAGAGATCACCAACGATCTCCAAAGTGGACTTTGTAACAACAATAGTAACGGCAGCGATCAAGAAGACTTGGACGTCGAGGGCCAGGCACACAAACAACATTTTGTGCTCAAAAGTCAAGTGATTAAAACAGACCTCATTTCGCCCGTGCCACCTGCGTCTGTGTCTCACTCGGCGGCTTCCGACGTCGACATCGACGAGGAAGTAGACGTCGATGTCGGCGGGAAATCCGAGGACGGAACCGGTGGAGCGGATGATCCCGCCTCGGATTCCGCCGAATCACCGGCGCCCAGTACTACCAAACGATCTAAAATTAACCCTCGAGTGCAACCTCGCTGTAACTGCCCCGATCTCATGAACATTGACTGTCAGTTGGAAACGAAGGAACTGTGGGACAAATTTAATGAACTCGGCACGGAAATGATCATCACCAAGACCGGACGGTAAGTTTTGCAAGACTGCCAATCATTGAAATGTTAGTTTACATTTAGTGACACTGGGACCTAAGATACTTAGACAGCAGTTTATTTAAACGAAATGACGGCACTTTCTCTAGTGTGGAAAACGGTAGCGCAAACACTGACCGAGCACACAAACTTCCTTTCGTATTCTGTTTCCACACTGTCGCGAGAACTTCCTGTCCAAGCTGTATTAATTTGAAGACAGGCCACTAGTTCGCCATTCCGTTTCAGGAGCGTCAATTGTAGTCAGTTAATGGAATTATATAGAGGTTCTTCATTCCTTTGCAAATTAATATTCTTTCAAACCAATGATTAGAACAGCTTGAAAATTCCGTTAGTTGTAACAACGAAGACATGAAAATTGGTTCATTCTTGGATCGGATACAAAAACGAGCGAGTGACGCAAGTCACAATACACTTTAAATTACCCGTAATTATATTTCCCTTGCCCATTCGTTTATTCCTTCCAGGATACGGTATTCATTGCAAAATTAATCAACACACTTGAACGTTTTTTGTGCGGTGATTGTTATATGGCACCTAGATTACAGTCGAGGTTTGCGCTGCAGCAAATGCTTATGATTGCACGTAGATGTAGAAGATTAGAGCGAAGAAATAAAAACAGACAGGAAGGCTTTTCGAGTCAGCAGACATACTATTCAAAAGAATGGCACCATTATCCTGCAATTATTAACGTAATTCTGTAAACGTAAGCTGTTTTACAGTTACAGCTAGCTGTAAAATGACTCACGTCTCAGTTTTTCACAATATTGAGTTAAGACTCCGCACAGTTTTTGCAGCTGCTATGCGTAGATGTTGCAATTAAAAATAAGTGACGATTATTTTTCCTTGTTCTGGTGCGTGAAAAATTTCAAGATATCTTACCGGTTTATCAGTTAGTTAGAAAAGACAACACATTTATCATCACTACTACAAAAGCATTACACTGGCAAGGGCTTGCATACCGACAAATTTTACAATTGTTTTTACTTGTGCATTTTTCGCTCTCGTTTCCCAGGCGGATGTTCCCGACGGTACGCGTCACATTTTCTGGACCGGGCTTATTAAGACCGGAACCTGGTCCTTCCCCCCGCTACATTGTACTGTTGGATGTCGTTCCAGTAGATTCCAAGCGATATCGATATGCTTACCACCGATCTTCATGGCTTGTTGCTGGCAAAGCCGATCCTCCAGCTCCCGCTCGTTTGTACCCTCACCCTGACTCTCCCTTCACCGCTGAACAACTTCGCAAACAAGTCATCTCTTTTGAAAAAGTCAAACTGACCAACAATGAGATGGACAAAGGCGGCCAGGTAAGCCAGACACATTTGTTGTTGTTGCACTTCGAGCGTTCCATAATTTCTGAGCTATTGCCGTGTCCAAATTGATCGCAACTTTTCTTAAAGAAACTCGAGTCAGATATTTTCGTCGGGATAGTTAGTGTGTCAAGTGATTTAGTTGAAAGGTGAAGATTTATCCCCCGCCGGGTCGCATGTCGAGAGCTCATTTACGAACCTAACACTGGACTAATGAAGGTTCCACATGGCGACCCTTCTCTTGCACAGAACTAACGGCGCGGCTCCGCTGTAGCCAACCCGTAGTTTCCTTTATGCAAACTTTACCCGTAAAATCACCCTTTTTTGTACGAAAAAAAGGAGACCTTACGAGTAGATGACTCGCTAGTCGCCTTTTTTGTTCCTAACCAAGCTCTCGATATGATCAGTGGCTTTTGAAAGCCACGAAGAGTAGGACCCTTTTTTGCGCAATATCTGTGGACGTTAGTTTTAACGACCCTAAGTAATGCTTCTCGTCTTCGTTCTCTTATAGATTGTGCTCAATTCCATGCATCGTTACCAGCCTCGTGTTCACTTAGTCAGACGAAGAGAAGGGACACAAGGTCCAGTTACAGACTTGGAAATGGAACAATTTCGCACTTACGTCTTTCCCGAGACTGTCTTCACTGCCGTCACTGCCTACCAGAACCAACTGGTAAGCACGAATTCATATCGCTGCGTAATACACAGAAGACTAAAACATTGACTTTTCTCTGGTGTCACAGATAACCAAACTCAAGATCGACAGTAATCCCTTCGCCAAAGGTTTCCGTGATTCTTCGCGATTAACAGATTTTGAACGGTAAGCTCATAAAACTCATTGTACAATAATTACAAGGTACTTTGAATGCGCATGCTTCCTTTAAAAACTTGCACGCTCCGAAAGGGTAAATCCAGAAAGGAACAAAAAGTTCAGGGCTAATCAAATCAGTGTCTCACATCCATCAAGGAGTTATGATTACTTGATACGAGGTTGTAACAAACTTTCTAAACACTTCCACTATCATACGTCACCGTCGGAAACGCGTGATATTTTCCTTCGTTATGGCACGTATCTACTGAAAGCTAAGCCAGTAAACCGCGTTGCCACAGTGAAAAACCATCACCCCGGGCAGACAATCGCAGGCAATCGAAGCCCGAATCCATTGATCATTATAAACCTTCCGCCCTTAATACTTGATGCAAGTGTGTGCAACATGTACTTGACCATACGCTACGAGTATTCACACCTTGTACTCGGAGATTCACCCTCCCCTTCTCTATTCCATTTCTTTACTGTGAATTTATTTTTTCTCACGTAAGACTTGTTCCGAAAAAGACCATTTCACTTTAGACAAAGTTAATGTCCTTCTGCAATGCTCCCAAGCATAGTAACCATCCCCAGAGCTGCAACTAATGACTCTATTTCGTCATTTTTACAGAGATTCTATGATGGACGGTTTTTTAATGGACCCTCATCCGTATATGCGAACGCCCTTGCGTTTGGTCTCGGACGCGGAATTAGATGCTAACGCGGCCGCTGCGGGCTTCTTCAGCGAAAAAGCCCGAGCGCTAGGAATTTGGCCACCGTCAGGTGTGCCTACCAGTTCCGCTAGCCGACCGTCTATGAGTATGGGCGTGCCAGGGATGGGCAGCCACGCCGACGGCGCGGGCTTTGGGGGAAGCAACACGCCTTTTGCTTTGAACCAACTCTACGCCTTGCAACAGCAGCAAAATAGCAGTCGAGGCAACAGCACACCCACCTCGCCCACGGGTCCCGGCCCGTTACCTTGGCAGCTTCAGACCGCCCACTGGTGGAGCCAGTGGATGAACATGGGTTTGGGGTCGTTACATCCCCTGGCAGGCAGCTTAGCTGGTACTTTCGGTCCGTTAGGATTACTGGGCTTGCAACCTGGAGCAGCCGGTAACTTGGCGGCAGCTGCTGCCGCCGCGGCGGCGGTAGGCCGACCAGCCTTTCCGGGATCGAACCCTCCAAGTACTCAACACCATAGCACTTCCCCTGGAGCTACTCACAGTCACCCTCACACGCCTCCAGGTCGTTATTCGCCCTACGTGCTTTCCTCTCCCTCATCGTCAACTACCAAACGCCCGCAATCATCCTCCCCAGGTGATAACCTGCGTGGCATGTCACCCCACGAGATCGATATGGCCCAAAGTCACCACCAATAAGCTAACTCGTGAACCACCCTCTTCAACTCGGGGCGTCGCTTTTCTCGGGATATCCAAATTAATCGTACGCATCCCATAAAAAAAAACGCTTTTTATTCCTCCCAAGTTTTATCCTCTATTATTGTGCTGTTCTACCACTTTATTGTGATCAAGGGCATGTACAGACGGACTCGACGGAGCAAGCTTTCCTTGTGGCAAGTGATTGTTGCTTTCATGTGGGCATTGTTAATGTGTATATTGGGGTTGGCAACACCATTTTTTCTTGTCCGTTCCGAGATAGGAGAAAAGAAACCAAATGGCCAAGCTTTTACTCTTGGCTTCCTTTGTGAGGACATCTTCATTGTGGTGGTGGCAAACCGGGGCCTTACACAAGAATAGTAAAAATGACATTACACCCCGAGGTAATGCACACTTAAACAGCACAAACTATCTTGGTCCTACTAGTCTCTTTTTTCCCCTCCGGTACTCTTTTAGCTCCCTCAGACAAAAAAAAAAAGATATGAATCGTTTCAGTAAATGCTCCCAAACATTCATAAGTTATCGTTGTATGTAGAGTATGTTCAGAAAACTCCATGGCTTCTCGTCTGTGATCCTGAGCACCATATCTCGTTTAATGACTTCTGTATCAAACCCTCTTTCCTTTTATAATTTCCTTCACTGTACAAGTGCAAACTGTGTTGTTAGGTTGTATATAAATAGCCAACGTTGCGATTATGTATATAAAAAGGCTAAAAGAGAATAGATCACCTACTAATTTGAACCTTCAAAACAAGACTACTCATTTATTTTCCGCGGTTTCTTGGGACGAAAGCAACAGACATCATCAGACTACATCAGCAGCATAAAGAAACTCTATAGTTTAATCCGTTCAAGTTCTAGAACTTGAGATACATAATGAAAAACAACGTAAGACGAGTTTGCTCAGTTATATATTTTCCGCGCCATTTTCTGTAAGAGCTGATCTGCTGAAGTGTTGATAAATGAAAGAGTCTAAAGGACGAGATTTACAATGCGAAAAATAAATTACCTAATGGCATGGCATTCGCCCTTGAAGTTAAGCTTCTCGCAGAAGATAATCTACCATAGACTAGGTCCAAGGCAGGGTGTCAATTTTTCAGGAATCCGCGCGAGCGCAGCTCAATGTCATAATTGCAATGCCAAAGTAGCGAACATTAGTCTATTCAACATCTTAGTTGAAACTTAAGTTAAACACACCGGACACGAACAACAAAACACCCAACATCTCGCAGTGAGACATGCGGTCATACGTATTGTTTTGTAAATAACGCTTATGCACCTTTTTTACTATTTACGTTTTACGCAATATTTTTAGGCAAACAATGTCACTGTTCTTTATTTTTTTTACGTTAATATATATTGTTCCATTTGGATGTTTATTTCTTTTATCGGCTGGACTAAAAGGCCAGTAAGTGGCGAAAGCCTAAGCGGGCTACAGCCAGTAAAAAGTGAGAGATTGTGTTAAAGTTGCACGGCCTATAGATACACTCGCATCGTTTTCTCCCCGCGAAGACCCCAAAGAGTTAAGTTCTTCACGCTTTACGCTTCGCACTTTCGGGTACACTTCGTGTAAAGCCCTGTTCGGTCTCCCTACATAAGCGTAGAATGCCATGTACGGAAACATGGATTTGTCTGATGTGTGACGAAAATGTGAGGGCGGTCTACGCTTGCAATGGGTGGCAGCAGCCGGACGGAAAGTCATTCGGTAAATTAGCGGCACTGATTCAGACCATGAGGTTTCAAAAGGGGGCAGCTTTTGGCTTTGGCTTCCAAAAGCCTTATTTCTACGCACGCATTGTGTGAGTGTAATGCGCTTATCGGAATGTATATGTGCCGCGACGGAAAACTCGGCGAGCGTCGAGGCAAAACGGTCTGTCGTTTGAACGGACGGACGCCGAGGCTACTTCGCTTACCCTTTTTCCTTCCCCCTTTTGAACCTTACCGCGCTGACTTGTGCTCTTAATGCATCTAATTAAGAGGCTAGCCCTCAAAACAGTGGCACGACGTGGGTAAGAAAAGGTCCATGCACTGTTTCACCAGATACATAAAGAAGACCACCCATGCGTCAATAGAATCACGAATCCCACCGCAAAAGAACAGTAAACAGAACGTGTGGTCAATCTAAGGGATACGCTAGCCTCGGGCACGTACTCGTTCGCGCATAGTACTCTGCAGTACGGTACCTAATATCACAATCAATGAAGCTGAGAGGAGAGCCGCAAGGCAATTTCTTAGCATGAACTTGGGCGGATGTATTCCCAGATTTACGTTGAGGTGTGCGCCAAGATACCACTTTTCCCAATCTCACTTACAGAGCGTGGCGGATGGAAACCCTTTAATTTATTGTTTGATTTACTGTCTATTTCACTATAGACTTGACGACTTACTATTTTATTCCTATTATATACTATTTGAAATTTAACTTATTACACATGCACAAATTACAAAGCAACCCAACAGGATAACGGTGAATCCTTCTTAAGAAGCTCTCGTAAACTGATTTGTCTAATATGCTTATCGACTGAATGTTAGGTTTATTGTACATGCCTATCCTTCCATTAAGTCTAAAGAGAGAGCAGCCAGCAAAGAGCTTTGCTCACGCTGTTGCAACTTAAAAAAAGGGGCAACAAATCAGCAAGCGTTTTTGCTTGTGGCTCCCTACTATTTATATGTATCATACCAGCAATACGGTAAAATTTGCCCCGTACAAGCCAGACTGGGGGGCGGTTTTCTTTGCAGGTAGTAACGATTTGTAGTCTTGTTCCACAAATTGAAGTGTGCGTCACGTTGGCATCTTCCTCCACTAGTAGACAATCATTTGTTGTTTTCTACCTTCAAGCGCAGTTTATCATTTGATTTTATTCCCTTTTCTACGATTTTCTCTCTGCCTAGCGCTCGGTATGAATCGCTATGTGCAAGATATAGGGTTTAAGTCAGGGGGCGAATTCAGAGTTATTGGAAAGCTGAAAAGTGCACAGCTGGGGCTATGTTCCGCGTGAGTTAACGAGAACGGCGGACGAAGCTCCGCATACAGGGAGCACAGCCGCATTGATAGCGCCGGTTACAGTCGAAAACGTCAATTCTCCCAGGCGCGCTGCCATTGCACACGCTACCAAGACATTCCCCCGTCAGCCTCCGTCGGAAATTAACTAACAACATGCCTCGAGGGCAGAGCCCAAGGCTCTCTTTGAACACGTTAGGTTCCGAAATCGAGATTTGGCGCACTACAGGAAGACTAATTACCTCTTTAAAAATGAATGTGAAAACACCCTCCAGACCTGTACCCATACATATGGTGAGGCACCCAACTGCAAAGATCACGCCTGCTTTAACAAATGGTTTAGGGATTTGATAGTGATCCACACTAATCAATTCTACGTGCGGGCACGAGTAAAAGAGTGATGGACAGGCCCCAACCCATCGTTTTTCTTTCCGCATGGCAGGCAGAGGAGCGGGAGGGCCAGCAATTGGCATGACTTTTCGTGAAGGGTGACCTTTCCGTACATTGCCGAGAGAGATAACTCGATTTCATGTGATTGAAGCCACAGCGCAGCACTCTTATCGCCCCGCTCACAACAACAATGGCCACTGGTTCAGATTAAATTGGACAATACCACATGTGGTTTACCTTCGGGGACACTTTTCCGCTGGTAAAAACTTTCTCGAAACTCTTCCGACTTGAAAATTTGCACCAAAAATATGGAACGTCAAAACAGCAAGTCAGAGACGTTTACATTTGCATGAGAAAAAAATAAGGAGACAGAGCTCAGGTGTCCCGGGCAACTTGCTATAGCTACCAGTTAGCTAGGAACCTAAGAAAAGGACACTTCTACTACAGTATTTCTAGCTGAAAAGGTTTGCCGTCCCAATTGCTCCGAAAACGGTCATAAATTTCCAATTTTGTGAGCTGTCCACAAGCGACTTTGCCACCGAACTTGTTGGCTGCCTCATAATCGAAAAAAAACTGTTTTCAGCAATGGTCAGCTTGGAACCCTCGCGTACTAGAAACTGGCAGCCAAGAAAAGAAACTCCAGTGAGTAAGTATATTACTGCATTCCACGGGGACTTGTGTGTGCAAAATATGAAAGCTTTGGGGCATTTCATGGAGTCGGTTGCTTTTTTCTCTCACATGGGTCGTGCTGATGGCTTAGCTTCTCCCCCTCACTTGGGCCACGAGAAGCGCTACCGTCCTGTCTAAAGGGCGGGTGGCGATTATTGCATGGATCCGGCAGTACACCCCACACAAACCACCCTTCAAAAAAATAAATAAATAAAAAAACACATCCCCACGGGGATAAAAGACGTGAGATAGGATGAAAGCTTGCTGCGGACTGCTGTAATAGGCACGATTCTTCTAATCACTATATTTCCGGGCAACTTGAAACTCGACCGACTGTTGTACGTCATCCTGTGTAAGAGTTGATCGTCAATTCAGACGTCATTCCTTAGAATTATGTTGTCTTTTCCTTCCTTTGCAACTCAACAAGAGCCATATTGCTGTGCAATAGTACGTGTAGAACCAAATATGGGAGAAAAAGTTTTACCAGTGTTGAGTGCAAAAAAAGAAAGCGAGCACCGATAAAAACAAAAGCGAAGGTTTTGGAGATCTATTGGCAATGTCCGAAATTTAAAACAAATGTAAACATGGCAGAGAAGCATGATAATGGCTCGGTGGAGGAATGTTACTCGAGGTGGGAAAAAGTACGGAAACGAGCTGTAACCACCAGTGTGGTATTATAAAAGTGATGATGAATGGCACCTCGTTGGCAATGTGGCAAATATACGGCGAGAGCTTTAAAGGTTGCTAAGGCATCAGCAGGGTGTCTCTTTGGGTCTCACACCACAGAGTAATGAGCTCCATTGAGAAAACTCAAGCGTGATGACGGACGACTCGGACCATGCCAAAAGCTTGTTGAAATGCGTCCTAGCTCTTCTCCCACTTTCTTCTAGTACCTTTCATAAATTTCATGTCAGCCTTTTCTCTCTCGCTCGTTTCACTGCAGCAGTGGGCAGAAAAGCGCAGCAGAAAAGTGTCATAGTTGGGGACCAAAAACTGTTCGACGCACAAAAGGAAAAGGTCAACCTGCATAGATGGGAGTTTATCATAGTTCGAAGCTTCAGCAGCAGTTTTATATCTATATGGTTGATAAAGGCCCGAGTCATTCTCCGTGGTCGCGCCCCTTGTGGGCTCAACCTCATTCATGGCTTATTACAAGGCTATTCAGTTCGAATCATAATATAGAGTGTGGCGATGGAAAGGAAGGCGTGAGGAGAACCAGGGAAAAGGCCATGGAGACGATGTACTACGTACCGTACAATGCAACCGAACAACTCCATACCAGACTGCACACACCGCACTGCATGGTAGCTTTTTCACGAGGGATGTAATAATTCTCGCGAGGCTTAAAAGTTATGCCGTGTGTCCTACCGAGACAAAAAAAAATACGTCTTGGGGGCCTTTCAAAATTATATGACTGGACATAGCCCTGGCTTCCATGTCGGGCCAGAAATTACGATGACGGTTCAGCACTACACGACTGTCCTAACTTTAGGAATAAGCCATTTGAGCTCCAGGTTAGGAACGAGTCGCCTACTCGTGGTCGTACCTTATAAGTTACAGATACCCAGCAACATTGACAGGTAAAAAGGTTTTTTGTCAAAAGACCAACTGCCTACATGTTAGTTGGTTGTTGGCTGCTTTGTGGTGGCTCAGGGTCCGACCGGGAGCTTCTTGTGGTGCAGCGAGCCCCGGCCTTTCTGTCAGTCACTCTTGACTGGTATGACAGGCGAGCCATATACTTTTTATTGCACCAAACTTCACAGTTTGTTACCCACACGGCAGCAAACCGAGGTAGGAGGAGCCATTCCCCACTCGACAATCCTAAAATCGAACCTGCTTTCGAGTCCCAAACTCGCGATTCGGTGCCAGCATTTTCCTAAGCAGGAGCGACAGCTTATGTCCGTTTTGATGGATGAGATGGAATATTACAAAAAGACCTCCCAGTTCGGCTTTCGCTGCACGTTTCGCTGGGTCCGCGAGAGTAACTTGTGGCGTTTGGGAAGAGTGAAGGAGCGTTTATAACTTGGCAGGCCAGCAGGTCCGTAAAGCCCCTGAACGAGATATCTTTGGGGAGGTGTCAAACTGACAAGGGCGATGTTTGTCTCGAGATTTCGCTGCACTATGATGCTCACAAATTTCTGCCTCTCTGCGGAGCGTAAAGGTAAGCGCTTTGGTAAGAAAGCGGCCTCCGCAAGAACCAGCTAAACTGCGATAAAATAACTTTCAACTTCCTAAACAACCCATCCATTAGAGCAGGAAATTGTAAAGGTTCTTAAGACGACAAAGCGCGATTGAGCTTTTGTGTGCCCTTGACGACTTGACACCCTGAAAACTGGCTAAGCGCTCGAAAAACTCTTAAAAGTATTTAACGTGTGCTCAAATTGTTAATGCAGCTTAATGTACCAGCAAGTTGGACGGAACAACGGACCTGCCTTTTTAATGCAGCCACTTGGAAATCCGATAGCTCGCGTATACTAGGAAACAGTCTATTATAAAGAAAAAACAAAAGGTAAAAGCTTAAACATTCTTCACAAGATATCTTAGAGGATAACACTACGGAGACTTAATATGAAACAGCCAATGTAACAAGACGTTAATTTTATTTATGGTAATTTCTAGGTTTCAACACATGATTCCTGCTAATTTCATAATAAATAGAAAATAAAGGTTTCACTAGAATAGGTGCAACTGGGAGCCGCTATCAAAATACTTTAAAGTCGTAAGCAAACTTCAAAATACTGCGCTAAACGCGAGTTAAAATGTAGCGGCGGGCCTTTTGTCAGGCCTGAAAGGGAACGAATGTTCTGCTGAATCAATGAAAAACTGGTTAATTTAGAAAAGCGCGGAAAACGGCTCTAGTGCGTTTTAAGATAAAAAGATATGCCCAGCTGTTGTAAACATACGATAAAAAACATATTAATAAACATAAATCATAAACATATTAACTTTATAGCAATGACTTTAATCTTTAGATGTACATTTGTTCTGATATCCTCTCAGTCATTCGCAACAGTTGTTCTGGTATAAAACTCACCATGTGTGCGATTTAATGATTGTCAACAATTGGAACGTTTCACATTCCACATTTATACTATTGATACTTACGCATAAAAATGCATAAATAGTAATAAATAAGAAAATATAAACATACTTGCAAGTAGAACAAAGCTAACGAAAAATACGTTCACAAAACGACTACGTTTTAGAAAATCCAGATGGCAACGACGAACTGAAGCGCGAGCTCAAGAACTTCGAAACAGAGGTCAGCGCGACCTTTATCACTTTTGCTTTATTTTCCAGATAGCTACTTACCGTCTTTGTCTTTTGAGCCTAGCAAATTTTATTCCTATTTTCCCTAAATTGTATAACTTGAACTGGATTCGCGCGAAATTATATTTAAAGAAAGTACAGTCAGTTTAAGAGAGGCTTATTTTCTTTCCATTTTCACAGGACGTGTACTTAAAGCATGCAAGTTAACTGTGGAGATCTCCACTCCTGAAACAGCCTTCCATTATCACTGCTATCGTGTGTCAACTTGAGAAAATTGTGTACCCAAACAAGTGCTCAGTGGGGCCCCCAGAAAAAGAAGCAAAGAAAATGTACACTAACTACGGGAAGTTGACTGCTATAATGATAATAGTAAGGCGAGTAGTATGAAGTCGGATGCTAATGATGATTATGTGTGTCTGATGACTGCCTAGTTAGGTGAGCTGTGGCCCAAAACCGCAGTTTCAGTTTACCATGAGAAATAGCTCGTGGCAAAAAAGGGAAAATTATAACTCAAAAAAGCACAAAGAACAAGTGTCGTGCTGTGCACAGGTTAATGAAGCTTACCTATAGAGTTTTCCCCTCTGATAAAAATAGAGTTCCTAAGGCTGCTATCATTCGATACGCCTTCTTTTTGCATGCGCCGTGCTACAAGCCGCGTCTTGGAGCGCAAAGGGAAAAAGTCAATCAACGTAAAATTGCCTACGTTTTTAAAACTTCTATTTTGTACACCCCTTGTGCACAGCGTCAACTAGGTTGAGAAATAGAGACTAGTCCGTTTCGTCCTCCGAAGGTTTCAATGGTTCTATCTCTTCTGTTTTGCTCTTCCTTAAAGAACTAATTCAATTTTCTTTCAGCAAAATTCGTCAGAGGGGCAGCGCTAATGATACTGTTAAGTCCACGTTTTCTTTATGGCTGTAAGAAACCCTTTTTACGTCTCAGAGTCTGGGTTCATAGTTTAAAGCGTATTTCCGCCAGGAAAAAGAATCATTTTGCCGCTCGGCAGACACTAACGAGCAGCCCAGCAGTTCACCAGCTCCTTTTGGCCCACCATGGGTTAAATGGCCTCAGAGAGTAGAATACAGCAGCCATGCTGAGTTTAAACGCGCGTCAAATGAGCTACTCTTGTTCATATCAAAACATGCGAGATTTGAAAAAGCGGAGACGACCTAACTCGAAAGATTTATTTCGCTGGGGCAGGCAGAAAAAAAAGGAGAGCAGAAGCTTTTGTCTTCAAGTCTAAAAGCCTAACAGTATGGTTCGAGATCCATTAATAAGTCGTGGCTCGAAACCGCTCCAACGCTTATATCCTAAGTCACATTAGGGCTAATGGTTTACAAATTTTCGCATGAGGAACAGGCGAGTTTGTTCGCTTTGGATGAGTTCCTGATGAGATCCATTTACACATCCCGATAGACACGACGATAGCGGTCCAATCAGTCTTCAGCTGTTTTCTCGCGTGCATCTTTGAGTCAAACGCGAGCAAGGTTCCGCCTCCGTGCCGTTACCGTCAGAGAAGCTAAGCAGTTCAGATTAACTCGAATACGAAATACAATGATACCATCGGATCCTACTTCATATGTAGGATATCTATACCCTGACGGTTTCGCTCTCGCCTTCTCATTTACGACGATTGGTCCCACTGGAATTACTCTCGCTCGCACGGGAAACTTGCAGGTTTGCTCCAGGAGGACCAAACTTGCCTGCGAGATTCCTAACAGCCAGCCACAGTAACCGAAAGCTGTTGGCAGATTGCTATCATAGCCAAGTCTACACTCGGTGTTTCTAGAAGACCACAAAGCCGAACTACAATTAACAACTTTAATCGGCAAGTTTTGACAGAGAGATACCTTCTCCAATAAGATCTTCACCAATTACCTTTACGGAGACCCAAGAAAGTTTGACTTTACATTGCAGTGGCAATACTGTCCTCTTTCCTTGAAAGGCGTTTCTATGTATAAAAGGCTTTGATTAAAAAGGAGACACTTACCAAGAAACTTTATTTTTTCATCTAATCCTTAAACTGAATCGGCATCTCGCGCTATAGTCTACATACACGCAAGTGGTAGACGATATTTTCTTTTTAACAAGGTAACCGGAAACCCGACCCCATTATTAGGGCCTACCACACCGCACCCCTAACCAGGCCCAGAAAGCATTGTGATATTTGAAGTGTGGCGAATGTTACCGACGTTGTTGGCGATGCGTTTTAGAAGACTATCGTAATAGAACAGTGTAAGTAGCAACAGAAGTAAGTCAACTTTGGCCGATTTTTTTTCGCCAAGTACTTAGTATTACTTATTTCTGTAAGCCAAATAGCAGGCAATCGGCAGGGGTTTGGACTCCTAATTAGTGTCACCGAAAGTATTTCCTTCTGATAGCAGAGGAAAACCGATCAAGTAAGACAGATCAGAGCAACTTCCAATACAGAGGTAGGCTGGTCACCGAGTTACATTTGGTTGACAATCAGTTTAAACGTTCCGTTGCGCTTGCATTACACGGCACTGAGTTCTGACCAAAATCGTGACCCAGGGAAATGTAGCGAGAGAGAAGCCAGTTGAAACGCTAGGAAATTGGTAATAGGTAAATGGCGTAAACTACTTTTATGTAAATTTTCTTGAGAATAAAAAAGATTCCGGGACAAGTTAGAACCAACTCACATTCGCTTCTTTCCTTTCAAGAGTGGAATTACTTTTGTTTCATTGTTGCACTTCTTACACGTACCACAAAATTTTACAAAACAGTTTCCAAGTAAAACAAAACTTATGTAACAATACTTTAAAAGCTTTAATCCAACCTCGAGAGTAATTTTATACGAGGCACAACGTGCCAAGAATGATGCTGTTGATGCTTAAGAGTGATGAGCGATCCTGCTGACGATACTTCAGAAATAAAAATTATTTTATAAAACAGAAATGGATTTATCAATGGAAACTGATTAATAATCAATTAGGCTAACACATGTTATTTTACTAAGTATATAGTACACAATTAGGATAATAAATTAGCTTAATTGGAAAACTATGGGGCAAATTAGCTTTACCGCAGAATTAATAGTTTCGATTGGCTAGTTTCACTACGGAGAACGACAGGCTCTGTTTGAGCTAACGCTGCCACAATTGTGACAACTTTTAGTTTTCAAGATCCTTTACTCTTAATTTCCGTTTCTTCCAAAAAATACCGAGTAGTCAGGGCATTTTGCATAAAGTGAATACAATATTCGGACGATGTCTTTGCTGCATAAAGAACGAAAAACTGCTGATAGTTTCAATTGGCTCATCTCTCTTCTGTAAAGTTTTCAAAACGAGGAGAATAAAAACACGCAAAAAAAGAAATATGCTTATTAGCTCTGGTTTTCTCCCGAAATTTCACAATTCATAATTTGATTTAACCATCTAAATAACGTTGACACAAGGGATGTGCCAAGAACTCTCCTCTGTGGCCAGCAATGAAATTGTGAAAAGGCAGAGTCCCATCATGATACGTGAGAGTCGGGCGGTGGCTCAAAGTACGATCAGAGTCTTCACGGTCCACCTGCGCCCTGGTAAAGGCTTTAAGTGAGTATCCCCTTGCTTTTCGTTTTTTTTTCAGGTGGTAAAACCTGAATAGTTCCTCATGCTGTCATAAACAAGGCAGGGGCACGCAAGAACGCACTTGTCTTAAGAAAGCTGGCAACCTAGAATGTGATGGAAGTTTGAAGTAACACAACCATCTTATATGTCCTGTACACAAAAGGTACCTAAGTAAATTAAAAAGACATCTTCTAACAATTGGGCATCGAAAACGCATTCAAAAGCTCCCAAAAGACAACTCAGCGTGCTGGAGAGTTTGTAAGGCACATTGATTCCGTGACCCACTCACTTTACAGTAAAAGGAAAAAAGTGACAGCTGTAAGAGATTACAGTATCTGCTTTAGTAAAAATGCAAGGTAAAAAATAGAAGCTGGTGAGAGTAAAAAATGTGGTAGAAGATTGGCACATCGGCCAGGACACAGAGCAATCAATAACCATCAACTTTTTGTTCTGATATGTGGCTAAAAAGAAGATCCACCCGGAGTCAATTGTCATTGGCAGAATCAATAAAGAACTCCTCCGGCGCGCTACCAAAACAGACACTAGGCCTACAATGCGCTTTATCTGAACCCCAATAGTACAGCATAGTACAAGCGCTCTACTCTATCTTCAATCTGTCCAATTGGGGGACAATAGCTATTACTTCTTCGTGTGTGGGGGCTTTAGTGTCCTAACCTGCGCTTTCCCAACAATACTCACTCGAGTGTTACATAAGAGCTGGAACAAGAGAACGGCAGGCAGATGCTCTTGGAGTCACCCAAAAGGAACAACAAGATTTTTGCCAAGAAAGATCGTATGGCGCGTTAAACGACACGTAAGCTTTGTCGTGTCATCCTATTCGATTTGAGGCGGGGGTTGCACAACCCACTTTTGTCCTATTATACAAACGGTTTATAAGTCTCAGAAAAGCTCTGGCCACCAAAACGGTGGGCGCACCCGGTGAGCTCTGTTAAAAGTTTGGCTCCCGTGTGGTCACACTTCAGGAGGTCCGAATGATCTATCCAACTGCAGGCTGGGGTTCAATCATTGTATGGAGAAGCAACTCCCCTGGGGCAGGCCCCCAAAAGAGGCCTCTTAAACCCACTACACACGTCGATGCAAAACAACCCCCCAAAAGTCAAAATACTCCTCTTTGTACTTCCTATTGTTAGTCGCAATATATTTTATGGACTGCGTAGCCCAATGAACCGAACTTTCCGTGAAAAAAGCTCAGCATGCGGCAAGTGTTGTCTCTTATTATCTTCTCCGAAGCTTGTCTTGTCAGTATAACCGTTTCGATACAAGTTTAACAATCCTGGCTCCTTACATCGATTCTCCCCCTTCCTCCAAAAAAATAAAACTTACAATTTGGACATTTTTATCCTAAAGCACTCTCCAACGGAGGCATTCCACGTATTGCTCTTTCTAATAAAGCCACTTACAGAACTCAATAGGGGAAAGACAGCTGGCAGGCTTGAACTCCTTCTGTTTTCCCACCAAACGACCTGCTTTTCACCGCCGGAAAAGGAGTCAGTAACAGAGAAAGTATTTGCACTTGAGCATATTACAATGTCCAATACCTCGAACCACTACTTCTATGCGTGAAACGTGAATCGTCGCTTATTTAGGAAGATCAGGTGCAATATGCCAATCTGTTCTGTGCCACTAATAATCAAACGACGTCTAGTAATCACATCAGTGTAATGAATACGGAAGAAATACCACAGAAATACGCAACCATAGCTTTCCCCGCTTACGCGCTTACTTTAGAAATAGAGGGGTATACAAAAGAAACATACAAAAGTAACGCCATTAAAGTGATTCTGTATCTGATAAAGTAACGTGCGTTGTCGGTTTGCATATTTTTCGCCCTAATTTTTGTCTTATCACGAGACTAGTTAATTTTCTTAAAACGGGGAATACCTATATCGTGCGCAGTAAGACAATCGAGGATAGCAGAGGTTCAAAACCGACAGTATTTTCAGCAAGATTTTGAAAATTCCCTTAACTATACTAACAGAACGAAATCGTGTTAGAAAATAACGTTGCTTTTTAATTTACGTAATAGCTTTCATTTAACGTGTCCGACAGATAGGAAAGGTTCACATATCCTCTGTTATTATACGAAGACGTGTTTCGGCGGGCTTAGACTTTATGAAGGCAAATCGTTTACTCAAGATCCTCTCGAGATAAGTTAGCAGAAAGTGTTTTAATAATTAGCTAAGGGCTTAGGTAGGTATACCAAAATTCAAAGACTTAAGTACATTAATTAGGCTTGCATTTAATTATGATACCGTTAAGTGTGTCTATCAACCCCAATTTGAAACACCATACCGCTCCTTTGTAACCTCTACCATCACAAACAACATTCCTGCACGCCAGCTTGGAAATTTTTGCCAAATCGAAAAAAGCTAAAGACGCCGGTTCCGCAAATTAACGCCTAACGTGACCGTACGTGGTCATTAACACGAAGTTTATGCTGGGTACACGAATATTTATTGCTCGTCTTCAGGATTAGCACAACCTTAGCTCTGAGAAAAATCAAGCTATCACTGTAGCCGTGCAAGAAGCTAGGCTGGACTGTACCTGAAGATCTCGGAGAATCAGAAAATTGGTTCGCCAGCATCTGATATCAAAGTAAGCATGCATCTTTTTGAAGTCACTAAATAAATTAAAATTAATGCGATGCATCACTACTATCCATTCAAGTTCTTGATAAGACCAAGAATGCCAGGATATCACAAAAGTTTGTCGTTATATGAGAAAATTACGGCCAAAATACATACTGGATGCTTTCTAACGTGAGTTTTTTACTCCGCTTCAAGTAATTTTAATAGCCCCAGAAGAACGCTGGCACAAAAATAGAACGATAAAACAGTACATTAAATCTAATTCAGTGTTGATTCATTCGAAGCTTGAAACATTCTTTCCAATAAATCATTACGCAACCTGGGGTATTGCTGCTGCATCGCATACATTGAAGTGATTCTGCGCTATAGCAACATCCATAGGTCTATAAACAAAGAACAACTTTCTGTTTTTAAATTTTTTTTAGCTTTCAGCGTTTCTCGTGAAGGAGTTTTTAAAATGTCCATATCCAATTTGACTTTATGGCGTCTTTATAGCACACTGTCGAATTGTATTTATTACAATGGAATTACATATTGTGATATTACTCAACAGATATGCAAAACTTAAGTATTAATTTTATGCGCCTTGCTTAAATGTGCCTGAGAATCCCGTTCAAGATGCAAATAATGGTATATTGTACTTGAGACCCCTGTTTTTCTTTAGATTAAGAATTATGCGCGAATTAATTTTCGGTAGTTCTTCAAGCAATCTATTGAATTCGTGCATGGGTATAGGTATTAGTTTTATAAAGATCAATCGTCAAACTCATAAACCATGATAATCTACTTAAGCAAAAAAAAAAATAATAAAACAGTTTAAGGTCGTCGTATATTGTCGATGTAAGTGCACGAAGTCTTTGTCTTGAGCTGTCGAAAATGGGGCGGAGATAACCCCTATTGACGGCCGATAGACGCCTGAAAGGAAATAGCCTACAACAGCCAATAAAAAAGCACCTAGACGACAATAGTGCTAGGTAACAAAAGAGGTATATGCATATTCGCAGTTTCCCGATACTGAAATATTGCAAAGTCGATAAGTGCATTGTTATACCAACGACAGTCTCTCACTTGCTTCAACGCTCACAAAACAGCATTTACGGCTAGGACGGTACGCTAAGAATACCAACAATTGGGACCAGGGGAATAATGAAAAGAAAAATGAGGAGTCACGATAATGCACTAAAAAGGAGGGGCAGTATATACTTAACATGTGGCGTATTGTTAAGTTATATGGCTAGGAGGCACTACAACAAAGGCTGTATAGACGGGGCAGATCGCGGCTTTTGGTTATATAAACCCAACTGTCATGTCGCCGCTCCATTAGTTATAAGCAATTATTGGGCCAAGCTAGCCTGCGTGGCCTACCCACATAAAAGGGAAAATGCTCTTGCCCACTAAAAATGTCTTCGTTTATCCCACAATCAAGCAAACCAAAAGAAAGCTATAGCCACACCAATCTGAGGTACCAATTGATCGTTCTGGGTCTTTTTGTCAACGAAGCCGAGAACTGTTGAGGAAAATGGGGGCAAAGGAAGAAGATCCCGTACAACCAGCGTAGGAAAAAGGAGCACTAGTCTTTCCTATAATGTAAGCGTCTGCTCGAACGAAAAATGCAGCAAATTTAAAATCTAATCGCATACGGAGCTTTTGTCGGATAAACCAATGTCGTGCTAATCAGAGAAAGCACACAAAAGAGACTTTTAAATTTTAAATCAGCTTTGAAACATCACTATCAAAAGCACTAGATAAAAATAGCATTGGTATTAATTTGCAAAACAAATATTAGCGGCGTTTTGGCTGAACTTCTACTGAACTATCTAAACAAAGAGTCGTACGAGACGTAGTATTTGACTGTTACGGATTGTGGCATTTGCTGGAATGAGCAACAGAAACTAGATCTGTTGGAGAAAACATCTTGACAAACACAAGGGCGATTAAAGCGATATCTGTTTAAAGGAATTGTATTATAATTTATTCAGGCATAGAAGCGGAGAGTGGACAATAATAAGGAATTTTTCGGACGCCATGTAACTTGAGTTGGAATTAATGTAAGGGAAACCAGCAAAATACTCCCCACCCCCTTCATGAAGCAAGAATGATTAAAGGTAAACATTCAGTCCCGCACACATAGAAAAAGGGGTTGAGGGGGGCATAGTAGTACCCAAAACATTTTGCTTAGGAAAGTTAGGCAGTCAACATATTAGAACGAGCTACCTGAGCGTTTTGCACTTCTGAACGCCCTCCACATCCCAACACCTTAATAGGCGTGGTTATCTCGTATTCGACGAACCGATAACACCGAAGACAATCAATCAAACGGCAAGTCCATTTTTCACGAAAATAACCTCTTGCTTTCAGCGAAACCTTTGACCGCCAAGTCGCTTGCAGCTCGAATTCCCCTTAAACGTTGGGAAAATTCATTACCATTCCGTCTTCACCGTCAAGAACGTGGACAAGTACAGTGATCTAGCCAGGTATGCTTCTGACTTTGGCTGGCCCACTAATTAGACATTCGTTAAAACTTGTTAGAGAACCCTAATCGCCCGACGAAATTTCCGCATCGAGGAAAAAAATCCCCAAATTTGTGTGAGCCCACAAGGTGTGAATTTCAGGAGGCTTCGTAAAGCAATTGAAAAACCGCCAAAAGGGAGGCGGAGCCGGGAGGTTGAGCTTAATTAGAGGTTGCGGTAACATGCCGCTATCTTTTTTTCACAGCATTAAGCGACTACAAAAGCATAAAACCTAGTGCGCTTTTACAAGAAATAGAAGGCCGGGATTGCACTCGCTCGACAATTTATGAAAGCTATAATCGCCAATGCCCATCACTTGTTTCGCTTTGCCTGCTTTCTTCGCCAGGCCAGGAACAGAACATGCACAGGCATTTACAAGTCCAAGACCTCTCCCTACTTGATTTCAATTTGAGGTCCCTGTAATAATGTACCGCACGATTTCAAACATCCTGTTAAGGTGTTTCTTTAACACCTGAGCAACAAGCTTATAGGTAAATTTGAGGCTCGCCGGCAGGTTGACTACCATTAACGGACTCACCGGATGAGCGTTTTACATTCTTCGCAAGTGCGAAATGAAAACCCTTACGGGATCGTGTTCCTTAAAAGATGAAATCCTGCCTCACATTAAGGAAACGGGCAATAAAACGGCTACACCGAGATGAACTTTGTCCCATAGCAATGTTTAACTATTTCGCTGAAACTTTGCAGCTGGAAAAAAAGCAATGGATCCTGTGCGTCCCCTACAAGATAATGGAAGACGTGGGGTTCGACGTGTTAGGTCGTTAGGCATGACAACGAAACATACTGCAATTCAGGTGGCAGGGGTCCATACCACAGCCACCATAAAAGTTTGAAAAGTTAGCTCAACAGCATGGGTGACACTTGAGGTCCCTTGTCATGTTAGCAAGTAAAATCAGCCCCGAGTGCCACAGATGCAAAACTCCCTCTCTGTGGAGACTTGTATCGATACTAGCGATGTCAGCGATAGCTTCCAAAGAGCAAACTCCGCGTGAAGTTGGAAGTTAGGGCCCAAAGCGCACCGTACAGCTTATCTTTCCAACTTCCCTCAAAGTCCACCCAGGCAGGGAAGGTGAAAGAGAGGAAAGAGAAGAGACCACATCAGGAGACACCATCATCTTTGAGATGTGCATATGATAACCGCCTGCCGCTGCTACAATACTCCTACAACACTCCGCTTTTGACTCGTCTGCATCTGCCCACGCTGTACTGTACACCTTTCCCGCATTCTCTCGTACGTTATACTTTTGAAGGCGCTGTATCGTACCGTGCCAGCCCAGACTTTCTATAATCAACAGAAAGCTTTTAAAATTCTTATTTGGGGTTCTGACAGAAAAACCTGGGAAGTTACTTCCCTGGGTTATTATCTACGGGTTTATGCAAACGGCACATGGAGTTTTTTTAAAAAAAAGAAAAAGAAAAAAATGAAAACAGCTTATAATTTAGACAACTGGGAATTACAAGAGAAGTATTAATGCTTTCTCCAACACAGATTTGTCCTTCTCATAAATATCCAGCGAACAAAATAAATGTTCGTTTTTACTCTAATTTTAGGCTGATAGACCTCATTGGATGTCTAAAAGCTAACGCAGAGCTTTTAAAAAAAGGGAAACGGTCTTGAATGTGTTGAAGCCTTTCCGAAGATGTATCCTCTTGAACCTTGCCTGAGCATCCGTCGGTGCGGAATCCACTTTCCGCTGAGGTGCTGTTGTTTAACGAAAATAAATAAGCAAACGCTCGTGCGCGCTGAATGGCAGACAGACAAGCCCATAAAAGGGATCTATTTCCTACCCGTCCACGCTGGAGGTCTGTTGGACACTTCCCCAATTACTTGGTCATCTCATCTGCCCCATTGTCTACTCTTTGAAAAAAAAGCGAGGCTTGCCTCTCGTTTGGGAGGTTCGGACACTTGTGGAGCATGCTGTGTTGACAATGCTTTCACCACGCTTCTGCCCAGTAAGCCAGTGTCGAAAATTGGGTAGAAAACTCCATTTGGAACGGAGATTGGAATCCCGTTTCGAAGAATAAGGGCTGAACTCCGGGAGAAAAAGTAGGAGATTTACAGGCACTCTTGCAGGAATGTCGAATAGTTTGCCCTTTTTCCACCTTCAAGGAGTCATCCAACGACAGTGACACGACAGACGTTCTCCCCGATGGTCACCTAAAACCGCCCGCTGCGTGAAATATGTTTTTGGCCAACGCCAACGCCTTCTGTCTATGTCACGGTCCTCCAAACTGAGAAATTTTCGAAGCACCTCAACTTACTATGGACTAACCGAGAGTAGCACCCCTACAAGCTTGGCTCATTAACTAGCTTTTGTGTCGCCTGTGATGCTTCTACAGCTAGCTTGTTATAGGGACTCGCGAGCATTCGAAACCGAGATTCGACATTGTCCTATACGCATTCGCAGGCGTGAAAAGGACAAACTTGAGAAGATGGTAAGTAGGATAAAGTAGCTGGCCATGGTTGTTGACTTGTTTGACCCTTTTTTATGGTGCAGAAAAGAAACGACACTGCTCGGGGATGAGGGGGACATGAGTGGCCGTGGACCACCTCAGCGTTTTACGAACAAGTGAAGTTAAGCAAATCCTTATTTTGGGCTGAGGTAGCTTTTCTGTTTTCCAAACCCTTGCTTGCTTTCTGTACACTTGAAAAAAATCATTCTAATTAAGTTTCAAGTAATCGGCATTATTCTCCACCTATTACGGAACTACAGGCAATCACTGCGTGGGTCGTAAATTTAAAAGACAAGGAAAAAAGTTGCAAAAGATTGTTATCTAGTGGAATGAATAAAACCTACGCGAAAAAAATTCCTTTGAAGAGTTAAAGGTTTCTAAACTTATTCTGAAAAAGGTGCATTGAAGACATTCAATAATTCGTAACGTAACCATTCATGGCTGGGTTAGTAATTTTCACGAATCTGATCCACGATTTCCGAACTCAACGCCATCTATTATGCTATGTCGAAGACTTCAGTTTAGTTACAAGAGCTTATGTTGATAAAAGGATATCGTTTGTTTTGATGGTAGCAGTCGCACATAGAGTTACAACTATTGGTCCACAGTCGGCTGGGGCACCTTAGTAGACTGGTTTATGCTAAGCTTAAGTAGAACACTTTTTCAGGTATATGTATGAGAAGCAAAATATATCAAATTAGGTGACTGGATTATATTTTAGCTGAAAAGAGCCGAACATTTGGACTGCACTAGAAAAACGACTGGTGGCGCAACCAATGGAAAAGCCCGGTTTGGTGTGGCGCCACTTATGAATTTGTGGAATTGTATGCTCAAGCCTTAAAGCTGTTCGTTGGCAATTAGAGAGCTATGGAAAAGCCGGTAGTAACAAATGTATCACCACAAGCTAACTTAACGTTACAAAGCTTGCCCTTGACAACTGTTGGATTTGCGAACTCCGAACAACCTGATCAAGTCGTGAGCATTGTTTTGGGCGACGGAACAACATATTCGCTTGCAGGTTTGAGTTACTTATTTATGATATAGGGCTAATTTTACGTTGGTTAATTTAGAAGCCTACTTAGCTGATGGACAGCAAGTTATTTCCTTTCCGTCTTACTTACTGTTTAGTAAAGCACCAGCTGACGTAGCTCTGCAAACTGGTTTAGCGGATCAGGTTCGAAATGAATTTTTGTGAGCTTAATATAACTATTAGTGGTTTAGGGACCGAAGCAAGCGTATGAGGAGACCGAGACTCTGCCCCTGGAACCCGTGGCTAACCCGACATCTGTGCAGAATTCTTTGGAATGCCAAATCTGCTCCGTGAGCTTCACAACGCGTCGACTTTACAAAAAGCACATGCGAACTCATGATGGCAAACCATTTAAGTGCTCCAAATGTTCAGAATCCTTTAACCATGAGGAAAACTTCGTGCTACATCAAGCACTTCATTCAGGTGGTCCTCACCAGTGTCCGTCGTGTAACAAAATCTTCAACCGGATCGCCAGCCTGAAAGCTCATCTCTTTATTCACCAAGTAGAAGAAAGTATAACGTGTCCTGATTGTGAAGAAGAGTTTAACTCTCGTGTAAGTTTCAATTAACGAAAAAATCCGGTCGTGTGCATTTTTTTCATTTGTTTCATAGGATGATTTCGACATCCACGTCAAAACGCATGAACTAGTCGAGAGTAACGATTTGAAGGAAGTAAAGCAGTTCCCGTGCCAATATTGCGGCGTGGAATTTGCTTCTTACGCCCTGCTTCGAGCGCACAGTAAAATACATGAAAAAGTAACCTTAAGATAATTTTAAACATTTTTAACAATCAGTTGCATAGGTTAAACCATATTTGGTACAGAAGCAACGCAAATCACTAGCCACTACAAAGCGTCGTTTGAATTGTGATCAGTGCACGCTAAGTTTTGATAAACCTAACCAGCTAGCTCGCCATAAAAGAGTTCACACAGGAGAAAAACCTTTTAAGGTAGCAATATTAAAAGTTAAGATTATACCAAACAGATAGAAGTTATTTTTTATTTTTTGTTTGTTTGCTTATTATTATTATTACCATTTATTATTAATATTATCTTACTACGACTACTATTATTATTATTATTATTATTATTATTATTATTATTATTATTGATTTTATTATTATTTTGTTTTTTTTGTAGTGCGAGACTTGCGGAAAAAGGTTTACTCAGAAAAACTCACTTCAAGCTCATGTGACTACACATACGGGGAATAAACCGTACAAGTGCCCGTTTTGTCCATACTCCACTGGTCAGAAAGGTAAACGGTTCTGTTCATTAAGAAGATACTATATATATGTTTGTATATTTCAGGAAATTTACGAAGCCATATTCGTTGCGTTCATATATTTACGGGTAACTCTGACGAAGGCTACAAGTGTGAAGAATGCAATTCTATCTTTCGGCGACCTGGCAGCCTAAGCACGCACATAAGCCGTTTCCATATGAACCCGATGTTACCACCAGGGAAGACTAGTAACGTGGAATCGCTCCCTAATGCATTAGTGACCCCTAACGAGGCAGAAAAGATACCAGGGCCGGATATTCTGCAGAAAGCACTAGAAAACAGTGGCGTTGGCGCAGCGAACAATGAAGGCGAAGTCGAAGACACTTCTCCGGATCCTGCGCCTGCTGCGATCTCCCAGAGCCAGCCTAGCACCCCTGCTAAAATTGTCAGAAGCAATTCGAACAAGTCTCATGGACTTTTGTCCTTTACTGAAAAATTATCTGATGGCACATCACGGTAATGCGACATGCCTTGAGTTGGTAGTGCGTTGAACGTAGATGTTTCTAAGCGTGGGTATGGTTTAGGAAGCAACGAGTCAAGTATATCATGGAAGAAGACGGGAAGCGTTATTTGTGCAACTTTTGTACCAAATCGTTCAAAAAGCCGTCTGACTTACTACGTCATCATAGGATTCACAATAACGAGCGTCCTTTCAAGGTAAGCAATACTTATGTAGCATAAGAACTCTTATTGATACTGTCTGGTTTTGTCACAGTGTCCTCAGTGCTTCCGTGCATTTCGCTTGCGTTCCACTTTAACTTCCCATGTACGAGCACACGATGGCATCAAGATCCATAAATGCAACATATGTGATAAAAATTTTAGCTCATCAAGCAGTCTTTCCGTGCATACTCGGTTGGTTATTACGAAATTCAGTTGCAAATCTATTCCATTTACTAATTTGTTTGCAGTTTACACACTGGTCTCAAGCCCTACAAATGCCAAAACTGTCCAAAAACTTTCCGAACCAAGTCTCATTATAATGTTCATATCCGTGGTCATATGCGTGCCTCTCAATCACAGCAAACTGTAAATAGTGATACTCAGTCTGAAGCTAACCCGGCTCCTGTTGCAAAACCGCCTTTACTGGGTCCACTTCGTGTCTCTTCCGAAGGTATAGAAAGCTACAATTTGGCAAGGTTGAATAAGAATCTTCAGTGGCTTCTGCAGGCGTTGTACCCGAGACCAAGAGTTTGGTCATTGATGTGTCGGAGCGTCCGCATGTGTGTGGGGAATGTGGTGCGGCGTACAAAAAGTCGAATCATCTCAAGCAACACATGCAGTCGCATACGGGAACCAAACCTTACTCTTGTCCGACTTGCAGCAAAGCATTCGGCTCGAATTCTATTCTCAAAGCGCATATGCTGACCCATAGCGATGAGCGTAATTTCCAGTGTGAGATCTGTACGCAAAAGTTTGGCACGCGGACTACTCTGAAGCGTCATATGACCATCCATAGCGAAGAACGGCCCTATCTCTGTCCCTACTGTCGCAAAGCCTTTAAGACCAACTCGCAATGTAAGAAACACATTCGAGTTCATGCTGCTGAAGTTATGCGTCTGGTACGAATCAAATCTTACAAATTAAACTAGTTATTTATTTCGTTTTGATATTTGCGTATTTCTTTTTATTCATCATTTTTAGAGTATGGTAAATTCTGAGAAATCCGATGTCAACTCTATAGAGCAGGCTCCTGAGGTTGCAGATATATCCACTTCGATAGCTCAAACTTTGGCCCCGGTAATTCTTTGAAGATAAGTTTGAAAGTTGTTTGCAACCTTTAGCTTGTATAGGGCTCCGTTAGCGTCGTTCAACAACCGATCATCGAGCAAACCCAGAACCCTGAAAGCACCGATGCTGCGATAGTCACAGTTATAGCGAACGAAAATGGCAACACCAGCACCCATGAAGCAGATTGCGTCGTAGATGCCCAAATGGGAAACGTGCTTGTACCACTCGACAACTTAGTCTTGTTGCCCGAAGAACAGCCTAGCCGTAGTAGTGGTATGGAAAATGAAGTTGCTGAAGGGGGAATTCTATACGGACAAGCCATGGAATCGAATACTTTCGCTACTTTTACCTTACAGGTACGTATATTTTTTATTGTACAGGAATCGAGAAGTGACACATAAAAAATTGACAAAGAACATTGTGAATGCCGTTTTCAAATAGGGGGACCACTTGGAATTTAATTCGCTAACACAATCAACCAACTTGGCAAATATTTTGCCCGAAGGGACAATTTTGGGTAGTCCAGTGGATCGATTTGATTTAACCGTCGTTAACGCAGAAAACGAGTAAGGGAATATCTTACATGCTATAGAATGAGTTTGATGTATTTACGTATTCTAGAAGGGACAATTCCCAGGATTATATTTGTCAACTTTGCGGCAAGATTTTCTATGATGTTACCTATTTTAAATACCACATGGACTGTCACGTGGACACACTCAACGATACAACAAGTAAAGATCAAGAAGGTGATAAAGCCAACGAAAGTAGCAGCGTATTGGAGGGAGATCCTGATGAAGTTGACTCCGAATTGCGTCACCGTGCTGTAGTTGAGGCTTCGCGTGCTGTCTCAGAAAAAATCTTTATGGATTCATTAGTTGCCAAATCGTCGTCAAAAGAAGACAGATCAGGTTCTAGCAATATGAAAACGGCCAACCAGTTAGTTGCAACTGAAGAGCGGGAAAGCCTGGGGAAAAATACGTGCAGTTTTTGTGGCAAATTTTTCCGTAAAGCTTCCGATTTGATTCGACATGTTCGAGTACACACGGGAGAAAAACCATTCTCCTGCTCAGCTTGTCACAAAAATTTCTCGTTGAAAAGTACGCTGGAACATCACATACGAACCCACTTGCAATCCAAGAATTTTGCGTGCCACATTTGCAGCAAATTATTTGCGTCGCGGGATACACTGAAGGTTCACATGCGACTACATACAGGTAATAGCTTAAATACTAATAGTATAATTATACTTCAACCCCACTTAATACATAAGTTTAAAAAATAATGGAATCGCCGAATAACAAATAAAAGTTGAAATTCGTAAGGCGAAATGAGATGAAAAGAACATCAAAGGATTCGTTATTTATTTATTTTTATGAATTTTTTATCTTACTTCTTTATTTTCATCTTTTATCAATTTATTTTTGGACTTTGCAGGGGCGAAACCTTTTGAATGCCCAGAATGCAAAGCCACATTCCGAACGACAGGTCACCGGGCTTCACATATGAAGACGCATCTCAAGGGCAAAAACGGACAAGGTGTGCAGAGGAATGTTCGTGAAACAGAGCAGACTGTAACCCTGAACGTTTTATGCCCACAAGAATCGCCCGTCCAGCCACGCGAAGCACAAACTGGAATAATTTATTTAGACGGCACTGGCGCGATTCAGATTACTGCATTTGACCCGGAAGTACTTGCCATTAGTGAGGGAGAAATTCTAGAGGAATTCCACCTTGACAATGCGACAGTAGTTCAAGCCACTGCTCTGGAAGGAAATGAAAGCGGAGTAGCTCTTCAACAAACTACAGTGGCTACCACAGTCTCAGCTGTTGAATCGTCCAATCGTACTGACGATCTTAGTTTGATGACGACCAATGTGGAATCGCCAAGGGACCCACCCAGGTCATCGCCAAAATTCAAGTGGTCGACCTGCAGTATCTGCCAGGCAAATTTTAAGACCGAAAAAGCCTTCCAGAAACATGTGTGTAAACCGCAGCATCGACCAAGCTTTACGTGCACTGTTTGTCAGTCTTCCTTCCCAGACAAGGCGACATTTATTGATCACATAAAACTTTCTCACCCGAGCCTGAACTTTCCGCAGAGCCTTCTGTTTAAGTGATGCCAATTGTTGTATGCAGCCATTTTCTGTCAATATAAAGAAAGTTATGTGATATGGGCTATCGTTTCATCAGAAATTGAAATGCGCGCCTCGAACCTCAACCAGCCAATGGCAGCTTACCACATCTCCCTGACTAGCGTGGCGATTGGAGATCGCTGTACAGGACCCGGTTTTTCGTAGGTATCTACATCTGTTTGTATGTGTGTGTGTTTGCTGGCGGAGGAATTTGTATGGACTCCTAGAACTTAAGAAAATGACTTCGAGCAAAAAAGTTTTCTTCTGTCTTAACTTATTTTTAACAGTTGTTACTGTTTTGGCTGGGTAAGTTTCAAGCAAAATTTTAAATATTGGAGTGCTTTGTATTTGAAACTTGTGCGCTAAATAAATCTTACATTTTTCAACCAGGCGAGATTTCTATGGAATATTGGGTATTCCAAAGTCAGCATCAACGAATCAAATTAAAAAGGCTTACAGAAAACTAGCGAAAGAACTTCATCCAGACAAAAACAAAGACGATCCCGAAGCCAGCGAAAAGTTCCAAGACTTGGGAGCAGCGTATGAAGTCCTATCCGACCAAGATAAACGAGAATTATACGATCGTTGTGGTGAAGAATGTGTCAAGAAAGAAGCGGGAGCCAATGGTGGTGGAATGGATCCATTTGCCAGCTTTTTTGGCGATTTTGGCTTCCACTTCGATAATGGCCACCAAGGGGCAAGAGAAATGCCCAAAGGAGCCGATATCGTGATGGATTTGCATGTCACACTAGAAGAATTATACACCGGGAATTTTGTAGAGGTATCTTGGTATCGTGAAGTCAAAGTCTGGCTCTGATCTTAGGGAATGTTTCAGATTACCCACAACAAACCTGTAGTGAAGCCTGCAACGGGGACCAGAAAATGTAACTGCCGACAAGAAATGGTCACTAGGCAAATAGGACCTGGCAGGTTCCAAATGACACAGCAAGCAGTCTGTGATGAATGTCCTAACGTCAAGTAAGGAAATTTTGGTTTGGCTTGCTTTCCAGTACAGAAGAAAACAAAAAGAAATGTTGGATTGATTCAGTATACCTTTATTTTGATAGGTTAGTGAATGAAGAGCGTGTTTTAGAAATTGAGATCGAGCCTGGCATGGATGATGGTCAAGAACAGCGTTTCACAGCTGAAGGAGAGCCTCATGTGGAAGGCGAACCCGGTGATTTGAGAATTAAAATACAAACGTTGCCCCATGACCGTTTTGAACGCCGGGGAGATGATCTCTACACGAATGTTACGATCTCGTTAGCCGATGCTTTGACAGGTGCGAGCGTCATTCACGTATTCCATCCAACCCAAATTGTGACAAATAATTATGTATCCTAGGTTTTGAAATCGACATCGAGCATTTGGACGGTCATAAAGTTCACATCGTCCGTGATAAAGTGACCTGGCCAGGTGCCCGTATCCGCAAAAAGGGTGAAGGCATGCCGAACTACAGTAACAACAACTTGTTTGGAATCCTTTACATCACTTTCGACGTTGCTTTTCCTAAAGACGGGTTTTCTGAATCGGAGAAAGAAGGTAGCTAATTTTTAAGGTTTTATTAAAGCTAAAAGACTTATGTGAATTTCCTTGTTTACCATTTTAGAGCTCCGACGGATACTCAAGCAAGAATCGGTCAATAAAGTGTACAACGGGCTTAGAGGACATTGAGTGTTGATTTGTACACACTAATTCTTGCTAAATTATTGGACTGGTGTAAAGATTGTGACAGTATCTTTCCATTTTTTTTTCTGAAATAGAGAGTAAGCGTGAGATTTGTGAGTGATACAATGGTGTATATAAATTTTGCACACTGCCCACGACACAACTGTGGTGGTTTGGATGTAGGGTGCAAACTTAAAAGTCGTGTATACAAGTGCCGCGATTCTCCTAGTACCCTTGCGTAAAAAGCTGCATCGATCCTCTGATGGCTTTGTTTTCAGTCATAGATCTTTTCGATGTCCTTACACGTCTTCTCAGATGCATGAAAACTCACGAGACATCCCCAAACGTCTATGAAAGAGACTTGGGAGTTTATCGTTCGATTGTCGCTTTCCCCTTTCCTGGGGAGGGTTGCTGTGGCTCCGCCACTTCTGTGCCATCAGCTTGAACCGAGCCGACGTGGGCGGCTCCTTCAAGTTCGTGCACCTACACCATTTATTGATTGAGCAGAATACCCACATCTTTCTTCTTCTTATCTAACTTACGTCTTTCACGTCTGTCCTTTTTAAGTCTTATCTTCACTTTTCGTTTGCTTCATGCCATTACCCGGTGAAACGGGGTCACCTCTTCTTCATTTCACCGTTACGAAATACTCAGGTTCACCGAACAGCGACTGAGAGGTAAAATGAAATCGATAGCGCGCGCTTTGTTGTAGGAACTGAAATCTAACATGCTCAACGCCGTGGTCCGTTCGAACTGGAACGGTCGGTATACCCCCCGACAGTCTCCAAATAGCTTTGTTCAAGCGCTCTCAAGGTCGTGCATATTTCTGTGGTAGTCTTAGGGTATTCTTTCAAACAAGCTCAACCCAAATAAGCGGATAACTTCATCTCAGGTTTCTAGTGGCAAGTTGGCACGGTCTGAAAGTAGTGGAAGGCTGGGTGCGGCCTCCAACTCTTTGGGGTCTTTTTCTAAGGGTAACGTCTTCAAGGGGGATGCTGGACTTCCGTTTCATCGTCATCCGGGCAGCCTGTCTGGCGACGCCGTCGCGGAGCTAGGTCTCCGCTGACATCCATTTCTGTTTCAAGCCAGGCTATACATAACAAAGACGCATCGTATGCGTCTATGGAGGCTGCTTTAGAGTAACGCTGTAAGCCTCCCTAACCTTCCTGAGTAACCGTATATTTGGATCAAGGCGAAACGGTTCAAGTGCAGTTCTGGTGCTCCGGTGGGAACGTCCCAATTCTCCCTGTTTAGCCTCTTTAAACTATTTTCTTCACTTTAGACCTAAGTTGTACTAAAGACGTGTGTTACGTGTGGGAGCCCCACTACTGTGTTGCGTGGCAGCGTTGAAGGAACGCAAGGCGCAACTCGGCAGCGAAGAGAATTGTCGGAGACGCAGAACCAAGACTAGATTCCGCTTGACCCAACTGGTGGGGGTATCCGTCAGTGATGAATCCAGCTAACAGCCTACCAAGCGTTTTCCTAGGCTATTGCCGTTTTTAAGGTGTATGTGTCATTGGGGTGGAACGGCCGAATCATTTGTGAAAAAAGGATCTCGACGACGGTTGCTCAGACAGACATCTACTAAGTTTTCCTACGGACTAATCCAAGTGTTCACTTCTACGCCTACGCAAAGCAAGATTGGATGGATAGGGTATTTACAGGCCTAGTCATGAACGTCAATCTGCAGTAATTATCGCAAATAGTTTCAAGACTTATCGACTTTTGACGAGGAGCGCTTCCTTCGTTTCGGGCTCAGCTGTGTGTACCTTGAAGCTGGACCCAAAACCCTCGTCCCAAAAAGAAAGACACCGTAGCACTGGAGCTTGGTGGGCTTATCGAATATAGGTAAGACGAAAGATATTTCTGCCTGCGTGAGCTCAGTTCCGCTAGCACGGTTACAATCCTGGTGAGCCAAAGCCTCTTCCAATAAAGACGATTGATTTTTTTTTTGTCCGATGGTGGTCGTAAATCGAACCAGACGACGAAAAGGACTTCTTAGTTGACCAATATTTCAGGTTTCTAGTTTTTCAACTTCTGTCCCATAACTGCCCTCCTTAGCGTACTGAATCTTGGTTATTTTGCATTTCGCTTCCTTCATGGCAAGTCCCAGCGAAGCAGAGGGAATTTACTATGAGGGTTTAACATGCCGGAATGAATCGATACTATGGACAGGACGCGTAAACATTCAATGTGCTTCGTACAAGTCTCCGGGAGGGGTAAACAATGCCGTTATAACTCCTTATTGCTTCAACTGGTCGCCATTCTTCATCTGGTTGATGTCGACAAAATCCAAGGAATTGTTCAAAAGTAATCCTGTTTCAAGGCCGGCTTCATGTGCAACACAGCATTGGTCAAGAGATGTACGGGATACAGTAGAATTTACAGCTTGAAAAACGACTTTACCCACAGCTTCTACGGGGGAAAGTAGACATACCAAATAGTTCATGTGAGCTTTTGGACGGCGTCAGACGCGACGAGACCGAGTAGGTCTGTGGGGTAGGAGGAACGAAAACAGTACGAAGCTAGATCATGGGTAAACAAAACTTGGGCTATGGGTCTTCCTTCTCGTCTTCGGGCGGTAGGAGGAGGGAAGAAAGGGGGGAAACGGAAGCAGCTCCCATCGAGCTCCTGACGCCAAGTTTCTTTCTGAATGGGGGCGATCAATGAAATCGTGCAGAGGGTGCAAGAGGAACGTAGGCGAGCGTCTTCGATAAGCTATGTATATATGCCTTTCTCTATAGTATACTGTACTGAACAGTATGCGTCTTAGTCCTCTGTTCCTGGAACTCGAAGCTCTACGCCTCTGTGGTATGGGGGAAATGCGGCTCGAGGAACGCAAGCTCGCCAAGGAAGTGGAGATCGATTTTTGTGAACTGCGGAAAGCTTGAACTTACGCAGGTTAAGATTCCTACCTTCTGAGGCTCTGCAAACACATTTATAAAGGCGGATAGGAGAAGCAACATCATATCCAATCAGAAAAGTGTGGTGGTCGGCCCAGAGACGATTCCATAGTAAATGTAAAAGTTTGGAAAGAACAGATGGGATTCAGTTCGGTTGGTGACAGATCGTCAATGACAAGCTTTCCGAAAAGCACTGGTGTTTGCCTGTACATGAAAACGATACTCAATTCGAAACGATAGCGTTGGGGAAGCAGCTATCACCCCGGGAGAAGCTAACAGAAGCAGACAAAGGACAGTATTTGCCATGATCCTATCGTGGAGTTGGAGAACGAGGAGTGAAATTGGTATTGTGATTCGTGAAGTCGGTATAACGGGAAAAAACTCAAGGTCCTGCGCTTTATTGACAGGTGGAATGACTGTTTTCTTTCTCCGTGAAGTTACGGAAGAGGAGCCCATTTTGGGAGAAGAATTTTTGACTAAGCTCACCAGCGTTTATAACTGCGTTCTAAGACGGGGATAGTGTTAAATATTATCGGCATGAGACCATTTTCATCCCCCTTGCGGATGACAGGCATGACGCGCATTCTCAAAAAGCACCTTAGTCGACAAGTTTGCTTGAAAAACGACCGAATTGGTACCGACACTCAATGTGAGTGTCTCGAGTGGAACGTTCAGAACTACACAACGGGGGGAAAGTCGTGGGCTCGAATTACAATAGAGACTAGTAACTTCCAAGTATTTCTTAATTATCTGTATATTCAAAAGCCTGATCGGATCAGCATGCTTTTCTTTTGTACGCCACGAAAACTTTTGGCTTGTTTTACGCGCTCAAACTAAAAGGAGCCTTTCTGAATGGCCTAAAGCTCCTACTCCAAAGGCATCAAGGTAGCTATTTTAGGAACTTTGTACTTTACGAACAGCGCTGATGGGTCGACTCGTAAATTGTAAGTTTTGTACAGCGGGCCCCAGATGTTAAAAAATTAAAGTGTTCACACGTGTGGGCACAAATGTAAAAAGCATTCTGTTCAAATGAAGCAGAAAATGAGGGTAATAGAACGTCGCTCATCAGAATGCGATAAGCCAGTTAATTCGCCAGGAGATAGGCTAAAGCTTCGCTAGATTGGGTTAAGGTTAGCGCTAAGTTAGGCTTAAAGCCATCTTATTGATTTTTCTAGTTATGGTGGGTTTAGGAACGTAGTGAGTGTCTAACAGTTGCAGGTGACATCTGGCAACATTATAGTAACAAAGTGACTTGCCGCAGTTCCCTGTAACGCTGTCGGAACGGATTACAAAATTCCAATTTTAGTTGGAATTCAGAAGTTCCAGTCTACCAAAAGAATAATTTATAACATATATTTATAGATGACATTCATGTCCGCAAATTAACTTATTACTAATTAACTCGATTATTATACCACCTTCTACGGTGTTCTAGGGCACGGGTCAAACTTCTGCGTCAAGGATACGCGAAGTCAAAGCGTAATTCTAGAAAGGATGTGGGACTATACCCATGCCAGCTAGAGCTGTAAGAAAACGCTCGGTAAATTTAGCAACTGTTACGTGCAACTGTCGTCGAAGGTACAGTACGCTAGTCGCGGGAATCAGAAGTTCTTCATAAGCTTCAATGGTCGCAGTAATTACCAAATTGAATCTTCGAAATGCTCTACGAAGAGGCCCTTTTCTCTTATTTTAAACTCAACTGAGAGTTAACGTTCGGATACCATTACATAAAGTAAATCGGTTCCCACTAGAAACGATTCTATATATCTTTCCTTTTGTTCTATTCCAGATGACCGCCAAAGAAGATCCCTGTCCTCTGAACCCGCATCAAAGTTTTGGTTCCGATTGTCATGCCAAAGTCGCGGTAGAGCACGCCGACTCACCATCTAAATCCATGGCTGGAGCGAAGACCTCGCGGAATCCAGCGCCACCCCAAAGTACGTCTACCAATGAAAGTAGCAAACACCAGGATAACGCCCCAAAAAGCAAAGAACAGAATCTGTCCCCTCTGCAAGAACAGAGCAATAACGGGAGTAAGACAACCAAGAAATCCAAAACCAACGCTCACAATAGCATACTGGCCAGTCCTCCAGGAAGCGGGGGTAAATGCGGCAACCCTACACCCTTAACCTCAAGCAACAACCCTTCACGAGCGATCAACAAACCCTGTTGTTTTTGTTGGTGTTGCTGCTGTCGATGTCACTGGTAAGTACTGGCCGTCCTACAATTGGCCAAATTACCGATGCGTAACGCCCATTTCGGCTTCGAAGGCCGCAGAGTCCTCGCTAGATGGCTGACGGAGAGAGAAGAGCCCTTCTCAAATCGATAATGTCACGCGGAAGGCAATAACCTTTGCTGGCTATGCTCCGTTGTCTGATAACTGAGCTTCTCTCTTCCGCGACGATTTACTTACACAGGATGTTGGGTGATAATATGTTTCTGGAGAACGGACGACGGGATCGTGTTCAGGGCCCTTTCACACCAGAGCAAAGGGCTTACGACCAAGTTTCACTTTTCCGCGTCGCGTTTGTCCTCGTAACTGACAGACATGCGAAGATAAAAGCTAGGGCTGCAGGTTCTCTTGTGCCCTTCTATTCTATACATAAATAATAAAGGAAAATTTGTAGATGCAGACACTTGTCAGAGTAGGCACCCCAAACTATACTTTATCCTCTCAGCGAAATACCCAGGATTTAGTTCGGGGTATTTGAACAAGATTTGTTTTTGGGGGAGTTCTGCCTTCCATTGAACTTGTAGACAATTATCGAACTTACTCCTAAACTCACACTGTAAAAATTTATTTTGTGAATTTACAATGATTCATTGTGCAGCAAAAAATTACAAGGACTTCACTGTAAAAATATTTACAAAACTGATTTTTCTACCACGAATTTGTTGTAGAAAAACATTTTTAAAGTATTTTTACAGTAAAGTCCTTTTAATTTTTTGCTGCAGTTGTAAATTTACAATTTTTTACAGTGCAGACGTATACACAAACACACACACACATAATAATAATAATAATAATAATAATAATAATAATAATAATCGGGAGGTGAGGGGCTTAAATCTCCTATCTCCCTGGGTAGGGGGTGACAGCACTGGCAGGGACTGTGAAGAATTTTAAGACCAAACGAAGTATGATGAGTATGCATGTCACGCATCGCAATGGAGTTTCCTTTCTAAACTAACTAAGCAGACATGGAACATTCATATCGGGTGGCTCACTTTACGGTTACAATACAGTCAGTTACTTATGCGTGTGACTGACTCCGTTAAGGCCCCGGTATACACAAACCTCTTATGGGCGAATAGCATGGGAAGATTTCAGACACCATAATTTGAAAACGGTCAAAATGTCAAAGATATTGTTTCGGTAGTAAAGTTGCTATTAGTGATGACTAGTACACAACATCGAGTTTTTGTGAAAAAAAGAAGTTTGATAAATTTATAAACTTTGACTGAATGTGTGCTACTTTCTTATTATACAGAAAAATGGAAATCGGGCAACGTAGTGCACTAGCTCTGATTTTTTAAAGTTTTATGATAAAGAGAAAAAAGAGATCTGTTTGGTAGTTTTTGTGATATTGTGTATGAAATTTCAAGGTTTTGTTTGATTTTATTATGCTTTACCGCTATCCAGAGTTTCTGTTTGACTTCGTTCTGCTTCTGTTATAAGTCACCAGAGCAAACCTACCTTCTAAGAATAAAAGCGTGTCCCTATCTTTTATTTTTTAAAAATTTCGGAGGTTGTGTATCCCGGGGCCTTAAGGATTCATGAGCCTGTGAGATGAGAGCTTTATCCACGATTAAACTCACACAGAAATTATTAGATAGTAGTCCGTTTTTAACTACGTAATGACTCATGAATGCATGTCTGCAATTCACAAAACGAGGGTGCTTTTACTTCTTCGAATCAGTAGTCACTAATTTAGAGGTCTGCACTGAATGGATGGTCCGCATACCCAGGAAGGTTACGAATTGACGTTCCCTCACTCCAGTTCCTGGCTCCAAAACCTGTGGTTGTTTGCTTATTTGGTTTATATGCTTAGTATGTCTCGTATTCCCGGTATGAACATCCCTAGAGCGAGCACCAAGCTAATCACTGAGAACGTCAGGGTGGAGTGCATTAACCCTTCTCTTGTAACGTCGTCCGCACGAGATGTTGAGTGATCTGAAACGGTCGAGTTGAATGGGTTCAATCGTGTAGAAATGTATACAAGAATCGTGTCAGTAGTAGCTTTTAAAAATGCATACATAGTGCTTCTTCGCGACATTAAAATGTAACGCGTGTTCCTCTGCTTTTTCGAACAGTACACCTCAGTGCGCATGCCAGCATTGCGCAGTCGCTCCTAAACAGAGCAGAGGGCAAAACTAGTTTTTCACACATGCTCGAAGAACGGCACGAGTACGTCTTGTTGAGCGACAAAATACGCTCTGTTTTCTGCGACATCTCCTTTGCAAACAGGAGATACTAAGAAGTCTTTTGTGCAGACAGCAGACATATTTATGTGTGTGTGGGTGCAAAATGCCCTTAAGCTAGTGAATGAGGTTAACCTATCTGCGCTGCAATCTTGTCAATCTCACTCCAAGCATCTAAAATTGCTGGTGTTTCAAAAACTTTTCGAAAGCATTAATCAGACGTCTGATTTAATGGATACGGCAACAGTATAAGCGGGACGCAAACAGTATCTATCTAATGCAGTAATAGATCTTGTGTTTTATTCTTTTCTTCAGCTAATGTTGTGCCACGAACATCCAAAAGTGATTAGTAAAACCGTACACTCCCCTGGCATAGCAACAGTTACTTGTTCAGTCTTATTCACAACGTGGTAACTTTACAAGTGTTTCAAGCGGAATGTTGTCTGGATGTTATCACTTGTCAGCACGAAGTCTTAAGTGAACCGACTGCTTTCAAAGCCAGAATGTCTGGTAGGAACACCGAATTCAGTGTTGATATTGGCGTAGGCGGTAAATGGCATGGGATCTTGACAAGGATCCGCAAAGGGTAAGTTTCCTTTCAGAACAAAACTGAGCCAATAGACAGTATTGATCGCAGTAAAGGTCACTGGTGAAGAGTGAGGAGCCTACAGCGGTAATGATAAGTACAGATTTCTGTTGGGAAGAAATCAGACATTTCAGGGATAGCGTGCGATGAGAAACGTGCCATAAGACCGGTGATAGCTTGATCACCTCTAGGACGCAGTACATTAGTGTACCAGGCGGGTCTAATCAATACAAGGGATAGTTATATGACATTTCGGGAACCGTCAAATCTCTTACGGTGGCAAAAGAACTAACTAACTATAGACGAGCGCTTCTGTAATACATTGAATGCCATTATACTTATTGTTCAATTTTTTCCCCCTTCTTAGTTTAACCACCAAAAACGGGGAGGACGTTGGGAACAGAACGAACAAAAATGTCAGCAAATCAGAAGCTTTAAACAACGATAATGATCACATGTAAGTATACTTGCATTCAACTTTCATCGACCTTGTTTCAACCGGCCCCACCCGACCGAAACGCTGAATCAGTTATTTACCGGAATCGTGACTTTTTCTGTCACTGGATTCTTCGTGATCTTTAAGAACGATCTTTTCTACTGGGCTTTGCGTGATCTTATAATAGTTTGGAGTGCGTTGTCCGCTTATATATCGTTTAGTCTTTATGTAGCACGAAAAGAAAACACTGCGCCTGTTCCAACGTCCAATAGAGCTTATTTTTAACGCGGAGTTTACGCGTAAATGGTATCAAGACCGTGAGTACCGGAATACCAGATATCGTTAAATATACAGCAATGGCCGGAATTCCGCATTTGCCTTGAGCTTGATTCGAGACTCAGATATCCTATTGGGCCTCTTTCGATCATCGGCTGAGCTTGCAGTCACACTTATGAGCCCTTAACCGGCTAGTTATCAATCCGTGACTATTTTTAGACCAAGTTAAACTTGCGACTGTTGTGTCAATGCTGAGCTTTATGCCAGCATCATGGTTATAATTCAGTATGGTTAATAATTGTAGCCATTGTTTCACGAGTACTCCATTTTTCTCAAGGGCTCTCAAAAGAACGAAATTCCAACAGTGAAACAGTTCGTAATACTTGGTCTCCTAGCCTTTGAAAATAATGTCTTAACGCAGTTCTCACTAGAATTAGATTTTGTTGCTTGGAAATTATTTGAACGGTAGTCCTCCCTATATTTATAATCTTGTTGTTAACAGGCCTTCCTTGGAGGAAATTCGAAGTTGGGCGGAGTCTTTTGACCGGCTTATGAAAAATCAGAGTAAGTGCATCTTTCACTCAGTTTTTTTTTCTTATTATAAAATATATTTGTAAAGTCTCTGACACTATTGTTTGCAGTGGGCCGCAAAATCTTCCGGGAGTTTCTCAAGTGCGAATATAGCGAGGAAAACATTTTGTTTTATTTGGCTTGCGAAGATCTGAAGAAAGAATCCAATCCTGAAGTTGTGGAAGAGAAAGCTCGTCTCATCTACGAAGATTACATTTCCATACTGTCGCCTAAAGAGGTAAAATAGCGAACCTAGGTTAATTACGGCCCGAAACGTCCGTAGAACTTTAATAACCTAGATTAAAAATTGTCGAGTCCACTTCTGCCTAATTGTATAGTGAGTTACGATTCCGATATCTGTCACGTAATGTAAGCGACTTCGGTTAATTGTATATCGCATGTTCGGTCCCGACACTATTTATTTAAGTGGATTCCGCTGTACAAGATAATCCTTGATTATATCTCTAACATTTTCAATGTTTTATTCTTTTCCAGGTAAGCTTAGATTCCCGCGTCCGCGAAGTGATTAATCGCAATATGATGGACCCATCCCCTCGCACCTTTGACGAGGCCCAAGTTCAGATTTATACGCTCATGCATCGTGATTCTTATCCCCGATTCATCAATTCGCCCTTGTACAAAAAAATCGCCCAACTCAACAGCACTAGTCGCAAAGAAAGCTCCGCGTAGACTTCTGCTGGCCGCAAATGAGGTCCACGTTTCGTTCAGCTGGGATTCAATCTACTACTGCCCGAATAAATCAACAGACTTGAAAATGACCGCCAGTCACAACCACCTCCCAACGCTGTTAACAAGCTAAATAATCATTCCCTAGCCATACAATTCCAAGAGAACCCATCAATTATGGGTACAAGCAACAGTCACGTCGCAACTAAACTCCGGATTACCGAAAACGCTTGCACAGGTGCGATATGGGTAACATGAATCTCCGCTGACTTGACCACCAAAACGGTGGCTTGGCGTTCCTTCATGTCCTAGAGCGCATATATGACGGTGACAGTGGAACTTTTTCTAGTCAAAAATGAGACAGGGCCAAAGTAAAACGTAAAGCAAAAAAAGAAGAAAAAATGTTGCGCTGACAGCTTTAAGACTTAGTGAGGCGACGAGTGCTGGGACCCATTTAAAACACAAGATAAAAGGACACACGTTAGCATTTAGCAAACAGTTCGCTGATCTCGTTCATTGGCCCACGTACTGATAATCTTGGGTCAATAAAGTTATATACGTTAGCCCATTATAGTGTAATTATCCTGCAGAATTTAAGATTTGTTACGTGTAACGAACGAGCAGTGTTCTAACCCTCCAACGCTCACTAGAAACTCTTGTCACAACTCAAAAGCTGTTTCGGTTCGATTTTCCTTTATACGTCAAAGTTAAAAAGAATTAGCAAAGACACGAGTGGATCTTCAAATAAAAGAAAGAGGTGAATTTTGCTACAAATCCCGGCGTGACTAGCCTTATTTTTTTTATTTATTTATTTTTTAAGTAAGGGCTGACTTTCCAAAATTCTCATGTTTTCATCATGCGCACATGCATCCATTACTGTTATTTATCTTCTTAACCAAATGCGTTGCGTTATCGTGCTTGTTAGCGCTCTAGTCTAGCACAGCACCATCCGCTATTCTGCGTTTTTATTGGCAACTTTTCCCTTCCTTTACTGGGAATGTTTTTGACATTAAGGTCAGCAATCAAACAGCGATAAATACTTCTGATGTTTTTGTTAGATGAAACGAAAATTGTAAAAAGAACGTTCGATAGCGCAATTAAGTGTGAACGGAATTTTAACAGTGGCTCATGTACACCTGGGACGCACAAGACAAAAAATCAACTTTAAAAATGCGATGTTTTTTAGTATTTTAATTGGACACGAGATTTCCATTTTATCACGTCAAATTACGCCGAGTTAGCATAAGCAGTACTGCTACTAACTACGAAAACCACAGGAAGTGTTGAAGCCTCACATACAAGAACTCTGGTTTTTGGATCAACCCTCGTTATACGAAAATAATGTCTTTTGGAAACCAATGTGTAACACACCATCAAACAGAAGTAGAATGCTTGAATCCAATTAATCACAGGTGACACCTAACCTTAACTTCACTCGTACTTTGATTGCCATAGAATACTTGAGATCAAATCCCTCAACCGACCTCACTTATAACAATTGCAAGATAAATGCATCCACTAAACTCCTTTCAGCGGTTCATTTCCTCTGCAAACTTTTTCCATGCTTAGAAAAATGATAAAAACATACTAAGCGTGGGTTAGTTCAATAATAAGAGACCATCTTAGTAAAAAACACGTTGATTAATAACTGTGAAACCGCAAGTCTCGTCAAAAAGCTCCAATACTGAATTAGCCTAGAGGGGCCAGATTAATTCTGAAAGGAAAAAAATGGTCTGGCTCGTTCTTGCCAAATCAAGAGAACTCCTAGAATTACAACACGATACGGTACAATAACCAATCAGGTATGTGCCTAGTAGCTACTTACGCAATAACCAACGTAAATGATGAAGATTAATCCACACCGTGAGCAAATATCATTATCAAACCCGGTTCAACTACCATATCGGGTGGCATTTGCTGGTTGTCACATGCCATTACTGCCACGGCCTGTTTCCCTGGAATTCTTCGGCACACGTAATTTTCATACTGTCGCCTATTAAGTTGTCGTGTTTCCAGAGACGACAAGCCAGCTGGCCAGCGTCTTTCGTGGGCGCTTTCCATTAAGTCTTGCAAAATATGAGGAGGACAACCCGATTCGGATAAGGCACGCTTAATCATAGCCTATGTTCCAAGAAATGGGAATTATGCATCCGACAAGGGTTTTGTCTTTCAGTAAGTATCCTGAACTTCCAAGCGCGTTTACGAACAAGTGAAAAGTATAGCGTTTTCACTACCTGAAGGGCTGCATCAGGCGTCGATATCATTCCACCCCAACGCGACACACGGGCACGAGGCAAAGAATTGACCCATCGGACAACTTCGTCTTGCTCCATTTGGTCGGCAATGGCTCGCATGGATGGATTTGAATTTCGCATGGCTCGCATACAATCCTAAGCAATCTGATTATGCACAGTGAACGGACACGTAGCTACTCTTACCTTGAGCAAATTCAGTTCTCGTTGCTGTTCTGTTAACTGGAATTTGCATTCGGCTATCTCGGCTTTCACTTCGAGAACTTTGGTTTGCTGGGAATGAATTACGACCCGTAGTTCCTTGATGCAGTTATGATCTTTCAATTCATCTTTAGGTATTAACAGACCACAGCCTTGCTCACATGCAACTGGGCGCTTCGGGTTGTGCTCGCACTCTTGCAAATGCGAAGACAGGCTGTCAAGCTTCACCACTTTTGTGCAACCATAACTGCAATTATCGCAAGTAACTTGCAACCTGCAAAAAAGATGCAAAAGCACACTTACAACGCTTTTTAAGCCATAATAGATATAAAATACCTGCTGAGGAGGTTACGCAAAATACGGGGTACAGGTTTTAACTGGGCAGCTGTGATACTTTGGCGATCGACTGGGCAAGAGGGCTGTCTAGAAAGCCACTCATGAATACAGGCCGAACAGAATGCATGTTCACATGTCGGAGCATGCAAGGGCTCCTCTAGGACTCCAGAACAAATAGGGCAGAGGAGTTCTTCGTCCACGTCTCCTTGAAACCTCGTAACATCGACACCCATATCTGTCAATTTGCAAAAAAAACACGGTCATACTTTCCTTTTGAAAGGACCATTACTTACTAACAAAACAGTCGGCAAAATAATTCAACTCGGCAAAACATTAATAACCGAAGAGGAATGTCTTTTCACAGAAGATTCGAGGAATGCAATAGAAATTCAATAGCGCCGTCCATCCGGCAGGCTTTCACAGAGATCACAACGTTACAAGAGAAAATTGCTCATAATGTACTAAAAAAAGGAGAAGTAAGATATAAGGCAGCGAAAGAACACGACTGATGGCTAAATACTGCATTGGAAGAAGTCACAGGTCCACAAAATATCAATATCAATGTTTGCAAGTAAACATGAATCCCACCATTCAGCTACTAAGGGCGAAACAGCACATGACAGAACAAAAGGATTGTTACAGAACTCGATAGATGGCGTTCCAGTCAACGCTTAATAAATCAAACGTAAATTGTAAGGATGAAAAAGAATCCGCATCCATATAGCAGCGACATAGATAGACTTTCTTTCAGGGGGGGGGCGAACTTGCTTATTTTCCGACAAACTTACAGATTATGAAATAGATGGCGGTAGAAGTTAGCAACATGGACTACACTCCTTTCCTCCAACGCTGAAAGATGAGCGATACCGCTGGAAATTATTGCAGTGTTTTGCGTTGCAGTTTCCACAAAGGACTCAACGCTTGGGAATGAGTGAAAAAATTATGCAGTCTATGGTCCTGATGGCCTAAAAGAACGTGTGGTTTGGAAATGGTTTGTGCGGTTTTGAAGTGGAAATTTTTGCATCAAATTGGGTGACCGACAGGGTCGCCTTAAAGAGGTCGATACGGACAAAATAACGACTTTGCTGGACATAACCCCACATCTGACAATTCAGAAGATACAGAGATTATTGGCTTATCACAAGACAGCGTTGTGAACCACCCGAAATCCGCTGGATACGTGAAAACATTGCGGACCGCTGGACGTGCGGCTTCCGCACTATACCTAAGCAATATATTGCGTACTAGTTATTTCTGAATGAAAATTAGGATAAACTTTCTGGCATGTTCTAATAGCACCCTTATTACTGTCCTTACATTACTTCATAAGACTACATCTCTTCCGCTCTCATTAAAATTCTCTTCGTGGAAAAAAATCGCAAATCTGGAGGCTATAAAAATGCCCCTCGATCAGTTTTTTGCACAAAAATAGAAGACGTTCTTCGAGAAGGGAATATTTGATCTACCCAATCGTTGGGCTAAAGTCACCAAACAAAAGGGTGCATACACCGTTGACTAAACTTCGGTACCCACAGAGAAATTAAATTTCAAATTTGGGGTAAAAATCGGTTCGCACTTACTGTGTCACTTGTCCGTGAGTGAGTATAAATGCATAACTGGCCTTTCATGAATATCTATGTATCCCAGTCGGGGGACTCTGCTTCGGCTTGCTTTGACATATACATTATAACGCTGCTTTTAGACAACGCCACCAAGGTCCTTTATTTTCCGACAAAAACCTTAATTTTCCGACAACATCTTTCAGGGGGGGCTTCCGCCCCCCCTGCTCCCCCCTTATCTATGTCGCTGCCATATAGTATTCCGCTCAGGCGCCTACAGGCGAAAACCTTTACGGCCCTACCTGGCCCTGCAATTTTCGCGCATATATATGCAAAATGCCAAATTTTCGCATGTTCCTTGTACTTAATGAAGTCACCGCAAAACAAAATGCTTTAAACCACTTCACTTGCGATTTCTATGTAGTCCTACATAGGGCTGAATTATGATTCTGGAAAACACTCCTAAAAGCTCCAAAAATGTAAGGAAAATTTTACACATTATACAAACTGACAATGTATATTGACTTAGCTTTTATGTGTAGCTAATAGTAGTTCCCAACAACTGATATTAGAGTGTATTGACTGACATATCGTTTACCGCTGGCTTTGCCAACTGAACGCCGCCAACTTACGCCTCGATGGCGGATTTTCCCCCTATAAAAAGTATATTTTCATGAAACTTTTCTGAACTTTGCTTAGTACGAAATCACGCGGACTACATGCCATATCCCTCACAAATTCTTCACAGCTTTATTGTCAAGCTTTTACCATGAATCATGAAGAAATTAACACTGTTAAACAGTCCTATCCTTCGCTTTTTGTTTTGCTTCGAACATCAAAGCGAGCTGTTCACGTCAGAATGCCAGATAAAGTATGAGCATGGGATGGTAACAGGCCCGTCGCTAAGGGGGGGCGAGGGGGGGCGCCGCCCCCCCCCCGGC